>CAMRHE010000065.1:615000-822500 GCA_947044405.1 Leptodactylus fallax | reverse complement strand
ACTGGACTGTTGAGTTACCATCTGTCCTCCTCTAGTTCCTCCTGGCAATCTATCTACTCCATCACTTCGCTACTGGCCTTCTTGGAGGCCTTACTTATAATCCAGTGACTGTTGCTATCGGCACTATTGGATCGCTGAGTTGTCATCCGTTCCCTCTTAGTTCCTCCTGGCAATCTATTTATTTCATTACTCTGCTGACGGCTCTCTCTTGGAGACATCGCTCATAATCCAGAGTCTGTTGCCATCGATACTATTGGACTGTTGAGTTACTGTCTGTCCTCGGCTGGCTTATTGGCCCTTGTGGCCTGACATAGAGGCTCCTACTGTGCAACTGCTATTAGCCAGAGACCTTGTCTATAATCCTCTGGGGCCGGCCCGGTCTTGCTACCATCACACCTCCTCCTCTGCCAACATATCCACCCGTACGGAACGCAGGAAGAGCGGCCGCCGACTCTCTAAAATGAGTCGCCCGCAATCAACCTCTGTCTCTGATCGCCTGAGGGGGTTCTCCAGGGCAGCATCCTCTTCTACATCACCATCGCTTGAGGAAGCCTCTCCTGCCCTTCCAGAGGAGGACCCCGAGCCCACTTTAAAGCAAGTTACTGGACAGCTACTGGAGGCGATCCATGCCGGCACTTCCTCGCTGACCGGGAAAATTGAGGAGGTAAAAATCGACCTGGGCCTGCTCCGTCAGGACTTTCAGACCTTGCGAGGCAGGGTGTGTGAGGTGGAGGATCGGGTCTCTCAGGTAGAGGACACTGTTAACCCACTTCCTGCCAAACTCCAGGAGCTGGAGAGAGCTGCAAGTTTGTGGACCCAGCGTGCGGATGACTTGGAGAATAGATTGCGACGAAACAACCTCCGTATCCTGGGCCTGCCGGAGCGGGCGGAGGGTGAAGATCCTCGGGCCTTTGTGGAGGGGTGGCTGAAAAATGTCCTGCCGGAGGCTCACTTCTCACCAATATTTGCAGTGGAACGGGCCCATAGGGTTCCGGCTAAACCGCCGCCTCAGGGCGCACCTCCTCGACCCTTGTTGGCCCGTCTGATTAACAGCACGGATCGGGATACGGCGTTGCGGGCTGCGCGCCAGGCCGGCGAGCTTAAGTACAACGGAGCAGCAGTGGCCATGTTTCCAGATTTCTCGGCGGCTCTCCAGAAGACCCGAGCATCCTTCGTGGCCGTTAAGAGGCGGTTGAGAGAAAAGGCTATACAATACTCCATGATTTACCCAGCACGTCTTCGGGTCGTCCATGACGGCAGGTCCCTTTTCTTTACTTCACCGAGGGATGTGGAGGACTGGCTATCTCTTCTTCCTCGATCTCCGAGACGATGATCCTGACGGCGTGTGGTGAGAGGTCCGATCGGACCATACATAAGGACTTATGTATTACGGGATGCTCTTGTTTATTGCATAAGTAGTTTTATGAAAAGTGCGGTTCTGTTATTATAGTATCCTGTAGTCTTATAGTTACCTGGGCTGGCGACCCCCGGGGCGCCGGTGTATCTCATTTACTCATGTGAACCTGGCTCTGTTGAATAGTATATCTCCTAGCCTAGTGATTATCCATACCTTTAAGACAGTGCCCCGTATACCAACCACTTTGGGTGCACTTCTTCCCCCGTTAATTGTAGCCACGGTTAATTTAACAAATATTGTTTGTTTATGCCAGTAGTATGTCTCACACCCTTTAGGGGTGTAATGGTTCATTTCGTTTGTATATTGTTCTTAGGTTGCTGCACACCACTTTGTGTCTCACTCAGCCACGCACTACACACTCATAGGCGGGTCACTTTTGGGGTCCTGAATTGCCATGATTACATTACACTCTTAGACGACCATGGCGTCCTTTAGTGTACTATCTTGGAATGTGAGGGGCCTGGGTAGCCCACGAAAGAGGTCGTTGGTTTTCTCTCAGATTAGGAGGGCTGACCCACACCTCATATGCCTTCAGGAAACTCATTTGGTTCCAGATAATTCCAGGCGACTTCAGAAGCCATGGGTTCAGTGGGCGGCTCACTCTACACACACTTCCTATTCCAGGGGGGTGTCCATCTTGGTGCATCGTAGACTCAGGTGGGAGCCAGGCCTCATTGTAAGGGACCCCGAGGGACGATACGTTTTTGTCCAGGCCTGGGTTGACTCTGTCCTGTATGTTATCCTGGGTGTGTACTTGCCACCGGCGTCTGATCTTGCTGTGCTCCAGCAGGCTGCGCAGTTTGCGACCCGATTCCCTGGGGCTATTGCATTATGTTTGGGTGACTTTAACAAAGTTATGGATATTGCATTGGATCGGTTCTCCGCGGAGCCAGGTTCCCCCTCTCTGCCTCGCCCTACTACAATGGCCGGAGTGATCCGTGAATTGGGGTGGTTGGATTTGTGGCGGGTCCGGTTTCCGGAGGCCCGCACCTTTTCCTGTCACTCTGCCAACAGACATACTCTGTCCAGGATTGACCATGCTTTTGGAAATACTAAAGCATATTCTTTGTTGCAGACCATATCCTATTTACCCAGGGCAGTGTCTGATCATTCCCCGTTGTTGGTCCAATTAAATAGTAGTACAGCTGCTAAGCCACGACAGGGTTGGCGAATCCACCCATTTTGGTTGAAACTATTTGTACCACATGATCGAATACCTGATCAACTTCAGACGTTTTTGACCATTAATTCCCCAAACACTTCTCCGCTCCTCTTATGGGAAACTATGAAGGCATATCTTAGGGGTTGTATTAAGTCCTCCATTTCCTTTGTAAAGAGGGAATCCTCGCTGTTGGAGACCACCTTGGCGACCCAGTGTGCCTCGCTCGAAGCCGCATACGTGGCTAATCCAACTGATGAGGCTAGGTCTCAATGGTTGCAGACGGGTAGACAATATCTGCATATACTGCATGACAAGGCACGTAGGTCTCTGTTTTTTAGCAAACAGAAGTTTTACGAACTCGGCAACCAGTCGAGCAGCTTTTTAGCTCAACTAATACATCAAAACACAGCCTCACCTGCCATACTACGAGTGCATTCAGAGACGGGGGAGGTACTGTCCAATAGCTTGGCCATTAGTGACAGATTTTATAGGTATTACAGTGAGTTATACCTCTCCAAGCTTAGAGTCACTGACGGAGAGCTTGCCACCTATTTGGGCTTGATCCCCCTTCCTACATTGTCAGAAGACCAACGTGAATTTTTAGATTCCCCTTTTACGCTAGAGGAGCTATCGGGTGCCCTGGCAGATATGGCAAGGGGCAAATCGCCGGGTCCGGACGGCATCCCGGTGGAGGTTTATGCCCAGTATGGGGGCCTGCTTCTCCCGGTGTTGCTTGACTGTTATAACGCTGCCTTTGTGGGTCGCAGTCTCCCGGAGTCCTTTTATGACGCCACCATTATCCTGTTACTTAAGCCCGACAAGGATCCGCTGGACTGTGGCTCATATAGGCCTATATCACTGCTTAATATAGATTATAAACTCCTTACTAAAATGTTGGCGAAAAGGCTAAATTCTGTTGTTCTCGACCTTGTCCATCCGGATCAGACAGGCTTTATGCCTGGAAAATCCACATCGGATAATCTTAGAAGGGCTCAGGTGATAACTCAGATTGGGGCATCATCCTCACATGACTGGGCGATGGCTTCTTTAGATGCAACAAAGGCGTTCGACTCTGTCGAGTGGCCTTTTCTATTGCAGGTGTTGCGAGGATACGGATTTGGAGAGGGGTTTGTTACCTGGATTTCCCTTCTATACTGTTCCCCTAGAGCGGCACTGTCCATTAATGGCGCGTTGTCTTCCTACTTTCCTTTGGGTAGGGGTACAAGACAAGGATGTCCATTGTCACCGCTACTGTTTGCTCTGGCGGTGGAACCCTTGGCAATACTGCTTCGGAATGACCCCATATATAAAGGCATAGTGATAGGCACCCGGGAGGAGAGAACAGCACTATATGCCGATGACTTACTCCTGTTTATGAGCGACCCCTCCCGGTCTCTGCCCAGAGCCATGGCTATAATTGATGAATTTGGTAATTATTCTGGCCTACGGACCAATTGGGCTAAGTCCTCATACATGCATATTGGCCGTGCGTCAAGTGTAGCTGAGGGGAATGTGGTATGTGGATTGACTACAGTCTCAACCTGCAAATATCTGGGCATCTTTATATCTAGGGACCATAGGTGTTTTTTGGAACAGAACATCTTTCCGCTCATCTCGCACTTTAGGGTT
The DNA here is from genome assembly GCA_947044405.1 of Leptodactylus fallax. NCBI lineage: Eukaryota > Metazoa > Chordata > Amphibia > Anura > Leptodactylidae > Leptodactylus > Leptodactylus fallax. The sequence goes on along the minus strand of CAMRHE010000065.1, from coordinate 818,292 downwards.
AAGTTTAATCTTTGGGCTACACTGCCTTTGTCGGTGGCTGGTAGAATCAACCTAGTTAAAATGATAGTACTACCCAAATGTCTATATGCTATAAGCCATTCTGCTGTGTCCGTGCCCCTTAGATTTTTTAAACAAATGGACTCCCTCATTATCTCCTTTATATGGGGAAACTCTAGATCTAAGCTTAGGTTGTCATCTCTACAACGACCGAAGCAGCTCGGGGGCACATCACTCCCTGATCTGTTTCTTTACTACCTAGCAGGACAGCTCCGTTTTATTAGGAAGTGGCTCTCATCTGATTCCCTACCGGGGTCCGAGGCACATCTGGCTCACCACCTGGGTCTGCATAATCTGTGGCCGGTGTTGGAACACCCGGCCTTGTTTAGGGGGAAATTGTTGCCCATCCATGCCCTGGCGGGACAGGTCTGGCGTCAGGCGAAAAAGGTGTCCACTTATTCTGATATACCTGCGGAGACCCCGCTTTGGCACAACCCTGGTCTGCCGACGTTATTTGCCCTGCCTGGCGCCCGGGCCTGGTCGCAGTATGGCGTGTCCTCTCTTAGTGACCTGTACATACAAGGGGTTTTTAAAACGTTTGACTCGCTAAGCTCCTCCTATGGCATCCCTAGAACGCAGTTCTTTAGATATCTACAGATTAGACATGCACTTTCTTCTCAGTTCCCGGATCGATTGGACAATATATCTGAGTATCCGCTTATCGGCATACTTCGCTCACAGGGCCCTGGGGGTTTGATATCTACTTTATATGCACATCTGATACAGGCCAAGGTGTCCACTTTGGACGCCCCGGCCTTGACGCGATGGAGCATAAATATCCCAACTCTCACAGATGAGATGTTTCAAGATATCCTTGAATCTCCTCAACATGTGTCACCTTCAGCTAACAACAAACTGATTCAAACGTATATTCTACACCAATGTTACTTGACACCTTCCTGTCTATACAAAATGGGACGTCTGCCCAACCCCGGATGCCTTAGGTGTCTTTGTCCACAGGCAGACTTTTGGCATATGATTTGGGAATGTCCGATCATACAATGTTTTTGGAAAGGGGTCGTGGATCTCCTGGCGGAAGTTCTGGCTAAACCTATACCATTAACCCCAGAGATATGCCTTTTCGGCGTATTAGATGAAGAAATATGGCAACACCATGTTAGAATCCTTTTGAGGGAGTCTTTATTTTATGCTAGGAAAGCTATCGCACTGCGATGGATGGCTCCGAAACCCCCATCAGTATCTCAGTGGAAGAAACTTGTTAATACTGTTCTTCCTTATAACCAGATTGTGTATAAAGGGAGAGGGTGCCCTCAGAAATTCCATAAGGTGTGGGGAACATGGTGCAATTCTCCGGTAACCCAATATACGGCTCCCTCATTGCGCTCTGCCATTAATTTACTCATGCCGTGAGGGGCGCGAGACACCAGGAGTATCCACGACCTCTCATTTTGGAGTGTATCCTTGTTGTTACCCTTGACTTATTGACTGCATGTTTTGTACATGATAACTGATGTATACAGTATTACGCATGTCCTGATTATATTCTTTCTGTACCGAGTCTACGTTATATGGTCCGGATGGGACGAGGACCTGGCGAGGTGGGATGTGGTGCGTTGAGTGAATTTACATTGAAATTCTCGTTTTTTGGTGCGCAACATGTTATGTATTTGTTTTGATTTCTTTTCCTTTGTCTGATACGCAATTTTCAATAAAACGAGTTTAAAAAAAAAAAAGTTTTTGGGGGGGTGGGGTGGGGGGTGCCCACCCAATTCTCTCTTTGGAGGGGAAAAAATTTTTTTTTTTTTTTGGAGGGGGGGGGGGGGGGGTGTGTGGGGGGGGGGGGGTGGTTTTTGGGGGAGGTAGTAATGGGGGGGGAGGAGGGGGGGGAAAAAAAAAAAAAACAGGGGGGCCTTTTTTTAGAGGGGGAAGGAGGGGGAGGAAAAAATGGGGGCCCCGGGGGGAAAAAAACTTGGGGGGGGGGACCAGGGAAGGGATTTGGGGGGGCGGGGAGGGGGGGGGCTTAGGTAGGGGGTCATAAGGGGGGGGGTATACATCTGCATAATATATTTATCTGGTATGTGGGGGGGGGCCCCCCCCCCCGGCCGCGGCCCCGCGCCCGGGCCCCGGGGGCCCTGCTTCTGGTGTGGACATGTGGCCAGATGATTGTCACTAGTGGTGCTGTCCCCCAGTATATAGTACCCATATAGAGATATGATGCATATATTTAGCCTAAAAAATCTCACATATGTTGGAACTGTGGAAGGACCAGCATGTTTCATTAGCCTAAAACAACAGCACACAGTATTATGTTGGTTATATTTTATAGGTTCTACTGATGATCACGTCAATACATATAAATAACTGCTTAAAGGGAGTCTGTCAGTACCAAAAATACTATTAATCCAACCACAGTATCTTATACTGTTCAAAGCTGTGAACACAGTGCTATAATTTGTTTGTAGAATGGCCTGCTTAATTTTGAGGAAAAGCTGCTTATTATTCCTATGCAAATGACCTATTAGTGTATTGGGTCATGTTCAGGGGAAGCTGAGCATCATAGCAAGATCTTCCTTTTGCTTGAGAGGAGGTGGGGGAAATTTGCAATCAAGACAGTAATGTTGGGAGGGGTATCGAGAGAGAAGATGATCTTGCTGCAATGCTCAGTTGCCCTAGAACATGATGCCAATGTACTCTTAGTTCATTTGCATAACAATTTTTTTTTTTTAAATAATAACACCCCACGTGTCAAAATCAAGCAAGCAGCAATTCTCCAACAAAAAATTCTAGCACCGTGCTCACAGTTCCGACCACTATAAGATACAGCGGCTGGTTTAACAACATTTTGGTGCCGACAGGCTCTCTTAAAAAACAAACAAAAAAAAAAAAACAAACAAACAAACATGACAGTGTCCATTTCAGTACTGAACTGTAACCAGTTTATATATTCCAGTTTCAATGGCTCACAGCACTCCTTTAAAAAAAACTTATGCGCAAATTATGATAGCAATATTAACGTACAGAGGTCACCAGGCAGATAAGGTGGGTTGCTTCATTGTAAGAAGCTACAAATGTGCAGAGTCAGTGGTTGTATAGTTAGTGTACAGTATAGTAACAGCAGGAACTATGAGCACTATGTGATCTTTAACAATAGCTTACACACCCCACTCCCTCCCAGGCATCACCATCTGCAGTGGCACAGAGCTGCATCTCCGGCATGCAAACACATCTGCCTCTGCCAGTGTCCCCCTACTGGGTTGCCCATCTGGAACAGGTGGGGTGAGTGTGGGCACAGTGGAGACAGAGAGGGGTAAAACAGGTCTGCTATGGGGACAGGGGGAGGGTGGCCATGACTATGAATAGAGGAGAGGAGATGGAACGTGGCACCATGTCACATCCTGCTAAATGTGTTTGCCAAAACGCGTGTTCAATTACCCTCGTTAGCGATATTAACTTTCGGTGTGTATAGTAAATGGATTTCAGCACTTGGGAGACAGGATATTTAAAAATCACAGCTTCACCTGCACCATCTGTTTCTTGGGGTCATGTGAGCACCACAATAACATTACACGGTAGCTGGATAATACTAGGGAGCAGGCATATTATGAGAGGCATGCTGCTCTTAGCTATCAGTGGAAAGGAGAATAAATGCAACTTTTTTTTAAACACAACAAACTACAAAAATAGCAAAAGAAAATGAAAACTTATTATATGAACTGGAGGTTTGAAAATATACAAAGAAATCAAAGAAAAATTAAAGTATCAATTATAATTTCTCAGTTTTCTCTATAGACTTGAGAAAATGTTCCACCAGCTCAGTCAAAGAATTTTTCTATGAATTTTTGGAGTGCTGCATTTTTTTTTTTTCTTCTATTGAACCAACTATGGATCAAGAAGTCCTTTGCTGGCACCTATCTTTTATGTGAAGAGGGACGCTTATTTCTCATATTGCATATATATATATATATATATATATATATATATATATATATATACACAGTACAGACCAAAAGTTTGGACACACCTTCTCATTCCAAGAGTTTTCTGTATTTTCATGACTATAAAAATTGTAGATTCACACAAAGCATCAAAACTATGAATTAACACATGTGGAATTGTATACGTAACAAAAAAGTGTGAAACAACTGAAAATATGTCTTATATTCTAGGTTCTTCAAAGTAGCCACCTTTTGCTTTGATTACTGCTTTGCACACTCTTGGCATTCTCTTGATGAGCTTCAAGAGGTAGTCACCTGAAATGGTTTTCACTTCACAGGTGTGCCCTGTCAGGTTTAATAAGTGGGATTTCTTGCCTTATAAATGGGGTTGGGACCATCAGTTGTGTTGTTCAGAAGTCAGGTGGATACACAGCTGATAGTCCTACTGAATGGAGTGTTAGAATTTGTATTATGGCAAGAAAAAAGCAAAGAAAAACGAGTGGCCATCATTACTTTAAGAAATGAAGGTCAGTCAGCAGGGCTGTGGAGTCGGAGTCGGAGCCTATTTTGGTGGAGTCGGAGTCGGTATAAAATGGACCGACTCCGACTCCCAAAATATATAATAAATTGGTACAGTTAGTAGTACAATGCAGTATGTGCTGAATATATTTTCATAAGAATTTTGGAAAATGATGAAATGTTGAAAATGATGAAATGTCCTGTAAAGGTCTGTTCTATTCCTCATATAATGATGGGACTGAGTTCTGAGTGAACCTATAAGGTTTAGCAGTCCAGGGCTGTGGAGTCGGAGTCGGAGTCAGTGCCTATTTTGGTGGAGTCGGAGTCAGGGGAAATTGAGGAGTCGGAGTCGGGGCTTTGGCGTACCGACTCCACAGCCCTGGCAGTCAGTCCGAAAAATTGGGAAAACTTTGAAAGTGTCCCCAAGTGCAGTGGCCAAAACCATCAAGCGCTACAAAGAAACTGGCTCACATGAGGATCGCCCCAGGAAAGGAAGACCAAGAGTCACCTCTGCTGCGGAGGATAAGTTCATCCGAGTCACCAGCGTCAGAAATCGCAGGTTAACAGCAGCTCAGATTAGAGACCAGATCAATGCCACACAGAGTTCTAGCAGCAGACACATCTCTACAACAACTGTTAAGAGGAGACTGTACTGTATATATACAGTACAGACCAAAAGTTTGGACACACCTTCTCATTCCAAGAGTTTTCTGTATTTTCATGACTATAAAAACTGTAGATTCACACTGAAGGCATCAAAACTATGAATTAACACATGTGGAATTATATACTTAACAAAAAAAGTGTGAAACAACTGAAAATATGTCTTATGTTCTAGGTTCTTCAAAGTAGCCACCTTTTTGCTTTGATTACTGCTTTGCACACTCTTGGCATTCTCTTGATGAGCTTCAAGAGGTAGTCACCTGAAATGGTCTTCCAACAGTCTTGAAGGAGTTCCCAGAGATGCTTAGCACTTGTTGGCCCTTTTGCCTTCACTCTGTGGTCCAGCTCACCCCAAACCATCTCGATTGGGTACAGGTCTGGTGACTGTGGAGGCCAGGTCATCTGGCGTAGCACCCCATCACTCTCCTTCTTGGTCAAATAGCCCTTACACAGTCTGGAGGTGTGTTTGGGGTCATTGTCCTGTTGAAAAATAAATGATGGTCCAACTAAACGCAAACCGGATGGAATAGCGTGCCGCTGCAAGATGCTGTGGTAACCATGCTGGTTCAGTATTCCTTCAATTTTGAATAAATCCCCAACAGTGTCACCAGCAAAGCACCCCCACACCATCACACCTCCTCCTCCATGCTTCACGGTGGGAACCAGGCATGTCGAGTCCATTCGTTCACCTTTTCTGCGTCGCACAAAGACACGGTAGTTGGAACCAAAGATCTCAAATTTGGACTCATTAGACCAAAGCACAGATTTCCACAGGTCTAATGTCCATTCCTTGTGTTCTTTAGCCCAAACAAGTCTCTTCTGCCTGTTGCCTGTCCTTAGCAGTGGTTTCCTAGCAGCTATTTTACCATGAAGGCCTGCTGCACACAGTCTCCTCTTAACAGTTGTTGTAGAGATGTGTCTGCTGCTAGAACTCTGTGTGGCATTGATCTGGTCTCTAATCTGAGCTGCTGTTAACCTGCGATTTCTGACGCTGGTGACTCGGATGAACTTATCCTCCGCAGCAGAGGTGACTCTTGGTCTTCCTTTCCTGGGGCGATCCTCATGTGAGCCAGTTTCTTTGTAGCGCTTGATGGTTTTGGCCACTGCACTTGGGGACACTTTCAAAGTTTTCCCAATTTTTCGGACTGACTGACCTTCATTTCTTAAAGTAATGATGGCCACTCGTTTTTCTTTACTTAGCTGCTTTTTTCTTGCCATAATACAAATTCTAACACTCCATTCAGTAGGACCATCAGCTGTGTATCCACCTGACTTCTGAACAACACAACTGATGGTCCCAACCCCATTTATAAGGCAAGAAATCCCACTTATTAAACCTGAGAGGGCACACCTGTGAAGTGAAAACCATTTCAGGTGACTAACTCTTGAAGCTCATCAAGAGAATGCCAAGAGTGTGCAAAACAGTAATCAAAGCAAAAGGTGGCTACTTTGAAGAACCTAGAATATAAGACATATTTTCAGTTGTTTCACACTTTTTTGTTAAGTATATAATTCCACATGTGTTAATTCATAGTTTTGATGCCTTCAGTGTGAATCTACAATTTTTATAGTCATGAAAATACAGAAAACTCTTGGAATGAGAAGGTGTGTCCAAACTTTTGGTCTGCACTGTATATATATATACACACACACATACACACACTTTTATAACCTACAAATGTGAACAAATGACCAAACCAGGTGTTGGATAATATACTTTTTATACATTGAGATCTGCCTGACAAGCAAAAAAAAATACCCATTTTCCACACTACTGTTAGTAGTATAATGTTGTACCGTGTTAGCCATTAAAAGTAGTGGAAGTGTGAAGAAATCAGGCGATACCTTTTAGAGGCTGAGTATATTTGATGGTAAGCTTTCAGAAGTACTAGCTCCCTTCATCAGACATGGTGTTATATAAGAAACTGAAAATTCACAGATTTTTTTTATACCCTAAAGACATGGAACTTCAAAGGATCTTAGAGTCCTTAAAAAAAACCAAAACGCAATCTAAGTAGAGAAGTTATTTACAACCGGTCAAAAAATAAACAATATGGAAAGTTGTGGTGCGTGACGGAAGGATCACTAATTCTTGCTGTTTGCTGTCATGTGGTGATTTGTGACCCTCACAGTTCATACATAGTGTGACATGAAACTAGCATGAATATTAAGTCCAAATTGCAGAGTTTGGAATTTTTGCATTTACTTGTATCCCTATTCTTTCCTCTCCCTCTGCATCTTAAAATGTCCCATTAAAACCACAACCCGCAAATCTTCAATAGAGTGGTCTTCTCTGGAGAAATGTGTGGCCACTGGGAGATCTGTTCTGCTGTTATTAATGTTGAATCTGTGTGAGTTCATGCGCTGACTAAGTCTCTGCCCTGTTTCCCCCACATAGAGGCCTGTGGTGGGACATTTGCACACACATTATGAGATACACCACATTGGAAGACCTGCAGGAAAATGTCCCCCTAATTCTGTGCATCTGTTGTGACTGTGGGACAGGTACACTGTCAGCGGTGAGGATGTGCTTGCGGATCATGCATTTATTTTGCAGGCAAGGTGAGGTGCCATTTTCAGTTGGGGCCTTCAGGGCACTCCGGATAATATGCCGTAGGTTTAGTGGTTGCCGTAAGGAAAGGAGAGGGGGGACTGGAAATATGTCTTTGAGTCTGTTGTCGTTATGTAGCACAGGTTGGAGCTCCTTGGCTTAAGACACAAAGGGAGAGGAAAGAATGGGAATACAAGTTAATGCAAAAATTTCAAACTCTGCAATTTGGACTTAATATTCATGACAGTTTCATGTCACACTATGTATGAACTGTGAGGGTCACAAATCACCACGTGACAGCAAACAGATAGCAAGAATTAGTGATCCCTCCGTCACGCACCACAACTTTCCAGATTGTTTATTTTTTGACCGGTTGTAAATAATTTCTCTACTTAGATTGCATTTTGGTTTTTTTAAGGACTCTAAGATCCTTTGAAGGTCCATGTCTTTAGGGTATAAAAAAAAAAATCTGTGAATTTTCAGTTTCTTGTATAACACCATGTCTGATGAAGGGCGCTAGTACTTCTGAAAGCTTACCATCAAATATACTCAGTTAGACTCTAAAAGGTATCGCCTGATTTCTTTACTCTTCCACACTACTGTTAGTGATAAGTGCAACTTCACTTTCATTGATCTAGGAAAGAAAATCTGAAATAGGAGTTAAAAATCCTATAGAGTACTGTACACAATGCAAAGATGTGCAACTCTGCACAATGGAAGTAGAATATAATTCAGGCAGCAAACTACCATGGGCTATCCTATTAGACCAAGAATGCGTCTTCAGTCTACATACTAGGCAATCATATTAAAACAGACAGTGACCCTCATCTACCATATTCGGTTAGGACACTGATATCTTTTGGGGTAATGGCATAAACAGTATTTTCCCTTGGATTCCCCCTGATTCAGCAAATGCGAAGGCTAAGCAGGAGGAATACCTCTGTGAGCAGAAGGATAAACAGAGAAAACAACCACAAGAGAATTTTGAACCAATCACATCAACGACAACAAACAAGCAAATGAAAAGCGAGTCAAATTAAGTGAGTGCACAGACCGGGTCTAGATTTTAAATGGTCGGGCTTGTAGCCGCTTAAGAGCAACAGTGTAAGTGCAAAACAGAATCAGACTCACAAGAGTAGGTACTATGTAGAGACTGGAGGGATTTTATTAAGACTGACATTTCATAAGCTAGTCTTGTTGTCCTGTGTGCAGGCATAAGATGCACCCAATTTATTACATGCCTCTTAAAAGGGAGCCTGATTGGCATCTCCCACTTTATCTGCAGTTAGGACTTCAAACTCCCGCTCTAGATAATTGCCCCTAATGGTAAAAGAAATGCCCCCAAAAGCTTTTTTTAGCATAAGAATAAAATCCCAATTTTCATGAAAATGGAGCTGTAATGCAGAATAAGAAAGGTATCTTTGAATAATGTAGAAGCCACCTTGCAAGGTACTGTCATTAGTTTGATACAAATTTTCCTGATGACAGACTCCCTTTAATAAATTTAGGTACATCTCTAGCCTTCTGTGTACCAGCACATCAAATCTACACGAACTAGGAACTAGCATAGATTTGAGCTAACAGTTTCTGGCATAAATTATAGTAAATTTGCAAGATCACTGGAGGCTCTAGACCTCCACCTAAGTCTGGCCCATTCTCAAAAAAGAGATTAATGTTTGTGAGACAAATTGTACTTTGCAATATTCCATACAATGTACTGAGAAGCTGGAAAAAAAAAAAAAAAATTCAGAACGGGGTGGAATTGGAGAAAAACTGCATTAGTGCAAATTTCTTACAGGCTTCGTATTTACAGCATTCACTGTGCAGCCAAAATGACAAGTCACCTGTATTCTATGTTTTGGTACGATTCCAGGGATACAAAATCACTATATTCTGACACCTGTAACTTTTTTTTTATATTTCCATATACAGGGAAGCGTAGGGTGTCTTTTTTTGCAGGACCAGATCTAGTTCTACTATTTTGGGCAATGTCTATTGCTTTGATCGCTTTTTATTCACATTTTTCAGAGAGATGAATCAACATTTGGCTCCTTTGATTTTTATTCCCAATATGGTGTTCACCGTATAGGAAATTTTTTTTTGTTTTTAGTTTGCAGACCAGGCATTTTCAGACACAAGGATACCTAATGTGTATGTGTTCCAATTTATTTATTTTACTTTTATATGTGTTCTAGGGAAAGGGGAGTTTAATGTGATTTTATTTATTTATTTATTTTTAAATACTGTACTTATTAGAGCCCTAGGGGTCTTGAAGCTCAGGTGGTCTAATCACTAATGCAATGCATTACAATGCTGCATAGAGCAGCCTGCAATAAGTGAATGCCAGATTGTGGGCACTGATTGCGGGCATTGGTGCAGAGTCGCTGCTGTATAATGCAGAAACCTGGTGGCATATTTAAATACTCAACATCAGCCGTACTATTACGGTAAGTGTTGGAAATGGGTTAAAGTATTTTGGGGGAAAAATTTAATAAGACCTGCATTTTGAACCCTAGTCTTGATAATCACTGATCCAACGGAGGACTCATCTGACTTATAGCTATGTGAGGGACGCGTGCTGTACACGTCCATTATATGAGGGACGTGTGCTGTGTAAATATATATATATATATATATATATATATATATATATATATATATATACACATACACACACTGAAGGCATCAAAACTATGAATTAAGACATGTGGAATTATATACTTAACAAAAAAGTGTGAAACAACCAAAAATATGTCTTATATTCTAGGTTCTTCAAAGTAGCCACCTTTTGCTTTGATTACTGCTTTGCACACTCTTGGCATTCTCTTGATGAGCTTCAAGAGGTAGTCACCTGAAATGGTCTTCCAACAGTCTTGAAGGAGTTCCCAGAGATGCTTAGCACTTGTTGGCCCATTTGATTTCACTCTGCGGTCCAGCTCACCCCAAACCATCTCAATATATGTGTCAGAATTAGTAGGAAACCAGCCTTTTAACCCCTTAAAGGGGTTGTCCAGAATAAAATCAAAATTAACCCCTAAACTAAACCCCCTCCCCCCGACACACTTTCTGATAATCCCCAACGGAACATCACCAGTACTCCCCCCCCCCCCTCCTCCGCCCCACCATACTTACATGTCTTCATCTGTGGGAACGGCTCCTCCTTCTTTCACTCAGCTAGCGCTCACGCAGTCCGGAGGTGCCTCTGACACATGCGCCGTCAGAGGTGCCATCTCTACTGGATAGGCGTCTCTAGCCTGCGCACAGCCAGGAGAACGGAAAGAAAAGGAGGAGCCGTTCCACAAGGGAAGTCTAAAGAGGAAGACAGGAAGTATGATGTGGTGGTGAAGGGGGGGGGGCTGAGTTAGTTAGTTGGGAAGGGCTAGTAGTGGACGGGTGCAGGTATAATATAGTCTCTACTCACTGGGTGTGGAAAGGGCTCAGCCCTCTCCATACTATCTTAGAGACACCATGACGTACAGGTACATCATGTGCTGCTAAGGGGTTAATAATTGTGGTCCATGTCGGGTGGTCCCACGCATCAATTGAAATATACACTAGCCAGCTACAACTCACACCAGTTTTCTGGCATCACGTAACAGCAAATCTGACGGACTGAGGCACCCCTGTCCTGGTCTGCCTTAAGCCCTGCAAACTGTCATAAAATCTTTGGTGCAAGTCAAGTCCTATGAAGATGAACCAGTTTTCAGGTGTTCATATTACCCTCACATTGTGTAGTGAGTGTTTGTGCATCATGTGTCAAATGTATGAGTTGCTTGATATTCCATACTGGCACAAAATTTATTATTTGAGTAGCTTTGTTGTTGATGTTGAAGGGGTAGGAGGGAAACAAACTTCTTGCACAGAGACCTTTGCTGTCAGTCCCTGTCCCCGTGTATGAATATATGTTATTAACATCAGATATACACTTTTTAAAGTATTTTTAGATAAATTTTAAATATATTTTTTATAAACATACTGAACAGTTGTCCATATTGCCATCTGTAGAGTCTGGGGAATTGTGTTTGAGTTGTTTTGGAAAATTTCACTAGCTTATTGGGTAGTAGACTGTTGACCCACTGACAACATCTGCTATAATCCAGTTGAGTACAGTTTATTTGCAATAAAATCTTTAATAACTCACCCTACTTCTCAGATAGTCAGCTAGATTTCTACGTGTGAAGTTTGCAGCTGCTGAGGGAGACAATTCATATCCTAAAACAAAAACAGGTTTTCAACATGACCAGTAATAATTCTAAAGTAAACCATCAACTACAGTGATTCTGGGTCACTAATATACAGTGGAGTTGAGACAATGCAACTAAGGGCTGGTTCACATCTGCAGCACTTTCCTCTCCGCATGTTTCCACATATTTCGTGCGGAAACTGAGCCGAAACCACACGGACCCCATTATAGTCTATGAGGTCCGCAGGTTCCTTAGGTAAAGCGCTTTTCTATGCGTATAGGTTTCCGTTCGGGGGGCCCCAAGCGGACTCCCCGAACGTAAAGCTGAACACAGATGTGAACTGGCCCTAATGTGTACCGGTAGTTTGCCAGTCTTAATCATCTCAAGAACTGGTGTGAGATGGGCCAAAATTATTAAGAAGTGTATGCCTTTTAAATTTTGGAGTACCTCAGTATGTCAGAGCAACAGACTTTAAAATCTACACCACCTGACATAAATAATGAAAAATTTAACTTAAAGTGGCAGAAGTGGTGAAAAAGCTATTTTTAGAGACCAGAAATTACACCTTTTTAAAGCCTGAAAACCGTATCCAGTGAGGTTAATTTACCGATGTCTACAGATTGGATGGCATTGTAAAAAGATTGGCAAAATGTACATGATTTTCCTAAAGATGGTAGATGTCAAGAATAAGAACCACATGTTCCTTTCTGTATATGATATATATGGTATAGGATCATCTACAAAACCTTACTAGACACATCAGGCTACGTTCACATCTGTGCCAGGGTGTCCATTGTTCTGGTCCGTCGGAAGGCCAGAACAACAGACAAACAGACCACTAAAATAGCAGACACATAGGGACCCCAACAGACTATAATGGTGTCCATAATTTCTTAATTGAAAGTGCTGGACAAAAAAATTGTGTGTGCAGTAATTTTATATCTGGTGATTTATGCAGACACTCTCCCGGAACGAAGACTCTGACACAGCCTAACTTAACTTTACCTATGCCCATCCAGTTTACTATTGAAAGACCATTTATGTTGTAAAACATGTGGCTCACAGATCTTCTAAATTTACATAACATGCTGGGCAGTAGACACTAGAAATTAAATGAACACTGCCCACATGGCTTTATTTCTACAATGAGGCTTTGTATGTCGTGTCACATCTATTACTAGTTTGCACGTTACTTTTACAGACTCACCATTCCTCATTTTGTACAGTTGTACATTCTTCTGAATGTATTCTGCAAACTGCACTGTGTCCCCAGCCTCTCCCACACACAAGAGCAGGATCTTCTCACTCATCTTGAACATTTTGTCTACATCTGTTGGGAGAAAAATATAACAGTAAACTGTGGTGAGAAGACAACCATTAACAGTCATCTAGTATTGTACACAGGAACTTACTATTGGTAGTAAAGCTTACAGTGACTCTGTACTATCTTTCAAAAATGTCTTTTAATCTCAATGACCAGTTAACTATGGTAATGTCTATCTTTACCCTTAAATGCCCAGATGCAAGTACTGCTTTATGACAAGATCCACATCTATCTTGAGATGCAGTGAAAGGTGAAATGGCCACTCATGTGCAGGTCTCTCTAGTTACTTGTAAATGGGTTCTGAAAATAGCCAAGCATTGGCTATTTTTGTAACTTTTGTAACAAGTAAATGGAGAAACTAGAACATGCCAGGCCATTTCTCCATTTATTTTAGAGATAGATGGGGGTCCCAGAGATGGGATAGCCCATTGATAAAGCAATAAATGCCCAGATAGCAATATCCCTTTAAACAAGCCAATCATCTTCTGACTGAGCCTTATTTAAATGGGCTTTCTAAATTAGAAAACATGGCTACGTCGTTCATCTCAGGAACTGATCACATGTATGCTGGTCACATAGCAATGCTACAGGCTCATGGTGATGTGACCAATGGAAATGATGTCACTTCCTGAAAAAAAAAAAAAAAAGCAGTCATGTTTTCAAATTCTGTGTAACCCCTTTAAGAATATTTGCTCCAGATCTCTGCCCTGTGCATTCAAGGTTAAGATTGGTCGACACCATAACGGATTCATAACTGTCAGCAGCAAATCTATCTGTGTAAATGAACAAGTGCACCAATGATCATTCACTGTGAACAATCTCTCATGTGACCGCTTTCAACAGGGCTGTGGAGTTGGTAAGGAAACCACCAACTCCTATATTTTACTACAGCCCAACCCTGACTCCAGCTCCGACTCCTAAATAAATGGCTGATAGCCATTGCCAGACAAAAGCATTGAAGCATTCATTAAAAAGCTAGTAACTGAATTCCTGACAAAGTAAAACTGCAACAAACTACATCTAATTATTAATATAATATTAATAGATATATAAAATTATTTAAAATAACGGTTTTATTTTTAAATTGGCATCGGTAACTTTTTTGTAAAAAAATAAAAACCTGCTCTTAATACCTTCTTTTCCATTAGGGTGCTGCCACACAGTACTCCTGGCTGCAGCACAGCCACACTCTGGGCTTCTAAGTAAGTGAAACACTGAATAGTTATAGGCTATTTCTTTTTAGGCTGGGTATACAAGGTGCTTTTATGTTACTGAAGAACTTGCATGCGGTTTGTAATTGCAGTAATGCCTAGCACAGGTAACTATACATGTCACCTGTATGCTAACATTAAACTGAAAACCTCTAGTGTACAGTCATGGCCAAAAGTTTTGAGAATGACACAAATATTATATTTTCACATGATCTGCTGTCCTCTGGTTTTTATGTGTGTTTGTCAGATGTTTTTATCACATACAGAAATATAATTGCATTCATATTATGAGTAACAGAAGCTTATATTGACAGTTAGAATGAGTTAATGCAGCAAGTCAATATTTGCAGTGTTGACCCTTCTTCTTCAGGACCTCTGCAATTCTCCCTGGCATGCTCTCAATCAACTTCTGGACCAAATCCTGACTGATAGCAGTCCATTCTTGCAGAATCAATGCTTTAATTTTGTCTGAATTTGTTGGTTTTTGTTTGTCCACCCGTCTCTTGATGATTGACCACAAGTTCTCAATGGGATTAAGATCTGGGGAGTTTCCAGGCCATGGACCCAAAATCTCTATGTTTTGTTCCCTGAGCCATTTAGTTATCACCTTTGCTTTATGGCAAGGTGCTCCATCATGCTGGAAAAGGCATTGTTGAGCGCCAAACTGATCTTGGACGGTGGGGAGAAGTTGCTCTTGGAGGACATTCTGGTACCATTCTTTATTCATGGCTGTGTTTTTAGGCAAGACTGTGAGAGAGCCGATTCCCTTGGCTGAGAAGCAACCCCACACATGAATGGTTTCAGGATGCTTTACAGTTGGCATGAGACAAGACTGGTGGTAGCTCTCACCTCTTCTTCTCCGAATAAGCTGTTTTCCAGATGTTCCAAACAATCGAAAAGGGGATTCATCAGAGAAAATGACTTTACCCCAGTCCTCAGCAGTCCACTCCCTGTACCTTTTGCAGAATATCAGTCTGTCCCTGATGTTTTTTCTGGAGAGAAGTGGCTTCTTTGCTGCCCTCCTTGAGACCAGGCCTTGCTCCAAGAGTCTCCGCCTCACAGTGCGTGCAGATGCACTCACACCTGCCTGCTGCCATTCCTCAGCAAGCTCTGCACTGCTGGTAGCCCGATCCCGCAGCTGAAACACTTTTAAGAGACGGTCCTGCCACTTGCTGGTCTTTCTTGGGCGCCCTGGAGCCTTTTTGGCACCAATGGAACCTCTCTCCTTGAAGTTCTTGATGATGCGATAGATTGTTGACTGAGGTGCAATCTTTCTAGCTGCAATACTCTTCCCAGTTAGGCCATTTTTGTGCAGTGCAATGATGACTGCACGTGTTTCTTTAGAGATAACCATGGTTAACAGAAGAGAAACAATGATGGCAAGCACCAGCCTTCTTTTAAAGTGTCCAGTGGTGTCATTCTTACTTAATCATGACAGATTGATCTCCAGCCCTGTCCTCATCAACACCCACACCTGTGTTAATGGAGCAATCACTGAAACGATGTTAGGTGGTCCTTTTAAGGCAGGGCTGCAATGATGTTGAAATGTGTTTTGGGGGATAAAGTTCATTTTCTAGGCAAATATTGACTTTGCAAGTAATTGCTGTTAAGCTGATCACTCTTTATAACATTCTGGAGTATATGCAAATTGCCATTAGAAAAACTGAAGCAGTAGACTTTGTAAAAATTAATATTTGTATCATTCTCAAAACTTTTGGCCATGACTGTACTGGTCGCTAGAGATCAGGTGGGATGGTTAGTAACATGTACTATTCATTACTACAATTAAAAACTGCATGCAAAAGTGCATGGTGGTCGAATTTCTTGAACAGCCCATGTAAAAGGGGACTTCACTTTATCTCTGGGTAGGGTAAAGCTGATCACCCATATAAGTTTGGCATACAACCTAACACATTCTAAATAAATACAAATTATGTATTATAGTATATTAAAAAGGACAAGTGTGCAATTCAAGTAGAAATAAGTGATATCAGGATGTCACCAATGTTTAACGTGCTAAGCAGCTCAATGTGAGTGAACAACAATATTTGTTACATGCTTTACTCACAGAAAGGACACACAATAGTAGCCCGATACATGTCATTTGTATTGCCACTGTCCTGAGAAAACTAACCTTATTCATCAGCATTTAAAACATTACCTGGACACTTAAACACATATGTACGGAAGCTGCGATCTACAGAGTTGACATCTGTACGAAGCATGATATAAACGTGTGTAAAATTAGGTCCTAAAATACAGCAGCAGATTCATCATTCACAGTTGTTGTCTAACCAAGAATGGACCAGTTACAGGAAAGAAGGAGATGAGTCCTGGACAAGCCGTCAAGGGTGGAAGAGAAACAAGTACTTGTACATTACTAGTTTATACCTATGAATGCACAGACACATCCTATGGGAGACCAGGAATGGCTTTATTACTGACTAGTTTTACATTACATTAATACAGGCCTATGTATACTTGGACTTCAGTCTGTAGATATACTGAGGAGAAAACCAAGCAATATGGAAAGATGAGAAGCAGTATGGGGATTTTACAGATGATGCAAGCAAAGAGAAGGCAGGGGGGGCCCCGGACGCGCATGGAGTGGCCTGGACGCGCATGGAGTAGCACGCGCGCAGGTCCTTCTCCGCTCCTCCGCTCGCTACTGAGACCCGTGGACCCCTCAGCAGGCGCAGTATGGGCAAGCGCTTACCGAGGAAGGTGGCCCCGGGCACCCCAGCGCCCGTGGAGAGGTCTGGGGGGGCCACCCTGGACGCCTTTCTGGCCCAGCGGCCTTCTCTACCGGGCCAGGCTGCTGCGGGGCGGCCATCTTGGATTTCCTCCGCTCTCCAGGCACAGGGGTCGCAGCGCAGCTTCTCTCCTCCCGCGCTCCCCCTGTCAGCCAGCGGAGCGCCGCTTCAACAGAGATCCCTGTCGGCGCCTGGGCAACCCAGAGTTTCCCCAGCACGAGTACTCCCACAGTCTCCTCACCCTGGGATGTCCCAGCAACTACATTCTGCTTCACCAGCACTCCTGGCAGAGCGGCATGAGAGGACCCCGGATGTCTCCAGCTTCTCAAGGAGTTCTGAGGTCAGTGGCTCTGCTCCCTCCTACACCGCTGATGAGTTGCAGCCTGTGGCCACAGAGCTGGTCTCTGTGGCCCCCCATCTACTATCTTCCCCCATCGCCCCTCCCCTCCATAGCTCAGGGGGGATGGCGCGGTGGAAGGCGCTGGCGTAGGGGCTCCTCCGCCCCACACTCCCAAGGATTATGCCTCCCCCCCTCCAGTCCTGCACCCCCAGAGCTGCATTCCAGGCCCATCTTCAGCACCATCATCCATGGCGGACCTTCTTCCTCAACTTCCTACTAAACAAGACCTTAAAAGTATGGTTGCGGAAATCACAGCGTCCTTCCGATCTGAAATTGCTACCCTCCGCACTGATTTACACTCCATTGCTAACCGAATGGACACGCTGGAGAATGACCATGACACTACCAGAGACTATGTTGCCTCACTGCATGATACTACCACTGAACAGGGTTCAGCTATACGGGACATGCAACGCCACTTGGAGGATCTTGACAACAGGGGCCGGCGCAACAATATACGCATCAAGGGACTCCCAGAGGCTGACCAATCTGAGGATCTGCCTGTTCTGCTGGAGGCTGTCTTCAACACTATACTGCAGGAGCCCCCGTCCCACAAAATTAAGTTTGATAGGGCACATCGAGCCCTTCGACCCAGAGGATCTTCCGCCACACCCCGTGATGTCATCTGCTGCCTCCACGACTTCACCCTTAAAGAGGCTATAATGAGCAAAGTGCGCAAACTCAAAGACTTCGAGTTTCAGGGAGCTCCACTACAATTCTATCAGGATCTGTCGCTAATCACCCTCCAGAAACGCCGCCATCTCCGACCCCTCCTCCAGATTCTTCAGGAGCACCAAATTCCTTACCGGTGGGGATTTCCGTTTGCTCTCATTGCTCGTAGGGATGGTCGCTCCGCTACGCTTCGCTCCTTTGCGGATTTGCCTCTCTTCTGTGACCTATTGGATGTTCCCCTGCCGGATTTAACAGACTGGGAGCTATTCTCTCCACCCCCTCCCCCACCACCGGTTTGGCAACGATTGGAGCCCAGACGACGTCATGCATCCTCCGCGGTGGTGACCACTCGGAGGCCCCGGCTGGAGACTGATCCCTGAGGAGGCTGCCCCCCCTTGAGACGTTCTCCCTTTTCTCGGTGGTGCTTTGGAATCTGCATGCCTTAATGTTATGTTTGCTTCTTTTTTTTTCTTTTTTTAGGTCTACGGGTCTCATCTATTATGCTTATTATTGGATTGTTTTAGCGGAGTGGGGCGGGGGTGGGGTTCCGGTGACTCCCCTTCCTTCCTTCTTTTTACTGGTGGTTGGGGATCCACCGCCTCCCCTCCGACCTCCTGTCCACGCTCTCCCCCCTAAGGGGATACTTGGACTGTGCGGCCATTGATCCTGATTGGACCTCTGGCTGCCCTCATTGGTCCCCAGGCGAGTGACTTAGCCTCGCCCACAAAGTATTGTTTAACTGTTTTTATTTTTACTTTGTCATTTATGATGTCTTTTGCCTCCCTCCCTCCCTCTCTTTCCCCCCCCCTCCCCTGATCTAGAGACCCTGCCTCGACTTTGGGTTCCTGTTTGTGGATTGCCCTTTTGCCTCTCCGAGGGAAACTTTCCAGCGTCATGTGAGATGGGTGAGCTTATTGCAATCCGCCACTGTCCTCCAATCCTGGGTCCCAATGGTTAGGTGCGTGACAATTAATGTCAAGGGCCTGGGTTCCAACATTAAAAGGCGCCATGTCCTTAGAGAACTCCGCTCCTTACGAGCGGATGTGGCGTTTCTTCAGGAGACTCATTTTGACCGCGCTGGTACTTTTGCCTTCGCTAAGCATTATTTTCCCGTAGCTTTTTCAGCCTTCCACAATCGACGCAGAGCTGGGGTGGCTATCCTTCTTTCTCGATCCTGCCCAATTACAGTGACGACTTCCCACATAGACCCAGGTGGCCGGTTTGTTATCTTGGAGGGGCTCCTTTATGGTGCCCCGATTGTTTTATGCAATGTCTATGCCCCCAATTCAGCACAGATCCCGTTCTTGCGCCGGGTATTCTCCCGTCTGCGCGCTCTCCCACCATCAGCTTGGCTGGTGGGGGGAGACTTTAACATGGTCTTCTCTGAACGGGCGGATCGTCTGGCGTTACCCCAGGGCCCAACCCCCCATAGGTTGGCCCAACTTGCAAGGGAGTTCCGCAGGCTGATCCGCGCCCACTCTTTGTATGACCTTTGGCGAGTGGACAATCCTACGGCGCGCTCCTACACCTTCTTTTCTCACCCTCATAACACTCACACCCGCATTGACTACTTCTTTGGAAATGCTCCCGCTCTTCGTTTGCTTAGGGACACGAACATTGGCCCTCTCACCTGGTCTGATCATGCCCCAGTCGTGGTTACCTTATCTACGACTCCAGTGCCTACTCGCCAATGTCATTGGCGTCTTAACGAAACACTGCTCAATTCGCCGACCTCCCTCGAGACCCTGCGCACACACTTGATAGATTATTTTAGGGACAACTTAGGCTCGGTAGACTCTCTTGCCATTCTCTGGGAAGCCCATAAGGCGGTCATGAGAGGATGCTGTATCGCATTGGCTTCTAGGCTTAAAAGGGACAGACAGGCCCAGGAACAGCTCCTCCAAGCCCGTATTCGGTCCCTTACGACGACTTTGGCAGCGCATCCATCCCTGGGGGTTCTTCGCCGTTTGGTCCTGGCCCGGGCGGACCTCCGTGATTTGGAGACCCGCCATGTGGAACGACTTCTCCTTTATACCCGTCAGCGGTTTTTTGAACGAGGTAATAAATCTCATACCCTCCTGGCAGGAACCCTCAGGGATCATCGGGCCTCTTCCACACCACACTCTGTCCGTGACCCCGCGGGTACTCTTCAACATCACCCTGATGCTGTGGCGCTGGCGTTCCACTCTTACTACTCTAAGCTGTATGACTTACCCCCCCCACGAGCACTACTCCCTGGGGATGACTCAACACTACTGGAAGACTATTTAAAGGATTGTTGTCTCCCACGCCTTCCTCCTGAGGCCCTAACCTCCCTGAACACCCCCATCACCAGGGAGGAACTAGAAGGGGTCCTGAGGGACCTCCCAAATGGGAAAGCCCCAGGCCCAGATGGGTTCACCTACAATTATTATAAGGTTTTCCAGGGTGAACTCTCTGCTCATCTATTGTCCCTCTTCAATTCCTTCCTTTCAGGTTCCCCTATACCCCCGACTATGCTCTCTTCACTACTCACATTGGTCCCTAAACCGGGTAAGGACTTGCAGGATTGTGCTAACTACCGACCGATTGCTTTGCTGAACACGGACCTGAAACTTTTCACCAAACTCTTAGCCAATAGACTGAATGCTTGGCTCCCTCTGCTTGTCCATAAGGACCAGGTGGGATTCATCCCCTGTCGTCAGGGTGGTGACAACACCAGGAGGACTGTGGATTTGGTGGAGGTGGCCAATCATTATTCTACCCCGGCCCTTCTCTTGAGCCTGGACGCTGAAAAGGCTTTTGACCGCATAAATTGGTCGTTTATGCATACTACGCTTAAGGCGTTCGGGCTTACGGGACCTTTTCTCACAGCTATCCAGGCCCTTTACTCCTTACCCTCAGCAGCAATCAAGCTTCCCCATGCATCTTCGCCCTCCTTCCCTATTCGAAATGGCACTAGGCAGGGTTGCCCCCTGTCACCCATCATATTTGCCCTCTGCATTGAACCGCTAGCGGCCAAGATTAGGCGAGACCCTAATATCAAGGGCATCATGGTCCAAGATAAGGAATTTAAGATATCTCTCTTTGCGGACGATGTACTCCTCACTCTCACCTCCCCTCATACTACCCTTCCAAACTTGCTGCGCTCGCTAGAGACCTATGGTGATCTCTCAGGGTATAAGGTGAACCCCGCGAAGACTGAGGCACTCCCACTTAACATCCCACGGGACCTTCTCCTTCTCCTCCGCAGTAATTACGATTTCCAGTGGCGGGAGTCCTCTATCCGCTACCTGGGAGTCCATATATCCACTTCCTATGCGACCCTCTACTCGGCAAACTACCCGCGGTTGTTTTGTGAGCTAAGAGCCCTATTGGACAAATGGCAACCCTTGCCTATCTCCCTTTTGGGGAGAATTGCTGCGGTCAAGATGACTCTCCTCCCGAAGCTACTGTATTTTTTCGAGACTCTCCCAGTCGCGATACCTCGGGGAGAATTACGGAACCTACAGAAAGCTATCTTCCAGTTTATCTGGAAAGCAAAACGACACCGAATACCTAGATCTGTTATGCTGGCGGATAGGGGGTCTGGGGGTATGGCTGTCCCACATCTGTTACATTATTACTGGGCGGCCCACTTACGCCATATCCCATTCTGGGCGGCTATGCCAGCATACACCAGATGGGTGCAGGTAGAGAAGCTATGGCTGGCACCCATGCATCCTAACGCGCTTCTGTGGGTCAGCTCCCCCCCCCCCCCCCCTGCCTCGTACCTGTTGGGCCCCATTCGGTTTACTAGATCTATCTGGTCTACCTGTTGTGCTAGATTCTCCCTGATGTCCCCGCGCTCATCTATGGTCTCCATACTATACAACCCCCTTCTCCCAGAGAGCCTGACTTCTGCCATGACTAAAGTGTGGTCTGAAGCTGGCCTTTACCGGATTGCTGATATGGTTGACCCTGGAACCTTGGAACTCAGGTCCTTTGCTTATCTTACAGCTAATCAAAACCTGCCAAGTACTGAATGGTTCCATTACTTGCAGGTGGTTCACTTTGTCCGCTCCCTCCATGGGTCTCTTAAGGTGTCACTCCCCACCGCTTTTGAAAAGATTTGCCGTGCAGGCACGTCCACTAGGGGCTTTATATCCTCTATTTACCAACTTCTTAACTCACAAACTACAGGCTCTCCTGTTAATCATCGCTATATGCTTAAATGGGAGGAGGCGGTGGGTAAACCCATCTCCCAGGAACAGTGGCGGATTGTATGGTCTCGGGCCCAGAAATCATCTCAGTGCATTACGTTTAGGGAAACGCAGTATAAGCTGTTGATGCATTGGTATCATACTCCGGCTCTCCTTCATACTTTAAACCCATTAGTTCCCCCATGGTGTTGGCGCTGTGGAGCTGCGGTGGGTACCCTGCACCATATCTTTTGGACGTGCCCTCTCATCCTCGGTTTTTGGAGGGAGGTCAGGACTCTGACGACTGCTCTCTTTTTGCAAGAGGTTCCTCTTGACCCTCTTCTTTATCTCCTGAACCTTCCCCCCAGACACCTGAGCAATAAGTCATCCAGGCTTTTCTTGCATCTTTGTACTGCAGCTAAAACTCTCATAGCTAGAAACTGGAAGAAGGTGAGTCCCCCATCTAGTCTTGAGCTTGTGGCTAGAATGAAGGATGTGAGGAGTCTTGAATACCTGACTGCTGGCCTACATAATTCACGGGAAGCCTTTGGGGCTATTTGGGCACCCTGGGACATGTATTGTACATTACAGGGTCTCTGATCTCTAGTCCTCTCCTTCCCTCCCCCCCCCCTTCCCTTTGGTCCTACCCTTGTCTTCTTAACCCCTCCATTCCCCCCTCCCTTGTTCACTGCTTAATTTAAATGCATATTGCTTAAGGGGGAGGAGGCAGATAGCCTCTATTTACCTCAATGCTTCCTGTTTGTTTGATTATTATTGTTTTTTTGTTTTTTCTTTATTCCTTGTTAATGAAAAATTTTTCAATAAAATTACAGTTATATAAAAAAAAAAAAAGGAGAAGGCAGGAGAGAGTTCAGAACTTCTGCAGAATCTTTCACTTTCATTTCTGAACAGCTGAGCCCCCACAACCCAGCAGATTTACACAGAGGCACAGCCCTGAAGCCAAGCTGTACTGTATAAACAGGGCCTTAGTGTATGAAGGTCCACACAGTCCCTTAAAAACACTGATGATCTATTGTAAAGTCAGGTCATCGAGAATGGAGCAGGAAGCAGACAGTTCTGTTCTCTGTGTAGTGGCAGAACAGAGTCACTGAAGTTTGGCTCCCATTCAAATGAACACATTGCCCCCCCACCACCCCCCCCCCCTCCCTCAAAAAAACCATTTTTTTGGTTTTTGTGGTTTGTGCCCCCCCCCCCCCCCCCCCCGGGAAAGGGCCCCCAAATTTTTTTTTTGGAAAAACCCTCTAAATATTGATGACTTAATCTTAGGGCAGATCAACAATATCTGATCAGTGGGGGCCTGATAACTAGGACCCCACAGATCATCTGCTTGAAGCAGCAGCAATGCTCAGGTATGCACTGCTTCTGCTTCACATTGCAATGGACGACGTACAGAGGCTATCAATGGTACATCAGAAAACTGGGAAAAAAGCATGTGTAAAAGTTCTCCCTGAAGTGCATGGCATATATTTACACCAGTTTTCTTTTGATAAATCTCCCTCACAGTTTAATGATAAGTGCAATTTGGAACTAAAAAAAAAAAAAAAAACTATTTTAGTGCTGTCTGAATCCCTGTGTCATGAAGCTTCCCCCTCAGGTCCTGTACTAGGCATAACTTTGCAGTTTTGTTTACAAAGTTGTCCTTTACAAGGCTATTTCCATAAATGTGGATTTGAACCTCTAACATCCTATTATATTGGGGTCTCCTGCTTAGCACCAGACTGTGCAGATGTGCATGCTGTACCGAAGCAGTTCACAACTCCAATAAAGTACAATGAAGAGTGTTGCAGGCACAGTCTCTTTCCTTTGGGAGGGCCATATAGGGGAGCAGGGGACCCCCAATCTCCAAACAGGTCAAAATCCCAGAAGTAGAAACCCACCTATCATACAGATATGACCTAAATGTGTCAGGTGGTAAAGTTTTATTGCAGCCCCTGGAGAACACCCCTACTCTTTGCAGCATTAACATAGATCAGACAGTTGGAAATATACAAAATATATCAGAAGATAATCAGATAAGAATTGGTGCACCTTGACAAATATTAAATATTACTTTTTTTTTAACATTATTTTGTACTATAAAACAGGGCCCACACCCCTAATAACTCTTTTTCTCACATTTTATGCCAAAATTCTGATACATCTGGAACAGTAAATCTGCCCTATAGTTTATGAGTCTGGTGTTTTCACAATGAACACGAAATATGTCAGACTAATGCATCCACATATGCTCACATCTGAATAACGTGGCAAGCGAGGAGCAGAAGAGGAGATGTGGGGGACATTTGGAATACATGGTATAATAAATTTCCCTTTGTGCCCGAAGTATTTGGTCAGGTTTCTAATATAGTGTTGTATGCAAATGCTACATCACGCAGACTGATCCACTTCACTGTGGGCCAATATGCAGTGGTGCCCAGTATAACACAGTTTTACCTGAAAAGTCAGCCACAAAGATGTATCACAAGGCAGGGACATTTTCTTAGAAAATAATGCCATTTACCAGGTCACGTGAAGACTGGGCGCAATATCATGTGCAATCTCGGAAAACTGGGCATATGGGTCAGCATTTCATAATTTTACATTGTTAAGTGGTCTAACCTTTCATACACTCAACATTTCTGATACAACCCATAACCATTTAACCCAGGCAATGCTTTTTGAGGAATAGAAGTGACTGTCCAGCTCCTCACAGTATATATCAAGCTGGGCATCAGGGTGGCATAGTGCGGCTCATATGGAGGGTGCTTTATCCCTTGCACGCTGCACTATGGGACCCCACAGGGTCAGGTGCCACCGCTGCCGTGTCACGGTGAAGATCTAGGCTCCTGGTCACTCACCGTGCTTCATCTGGATAATACTGTTTGCACACACAGTATCTGCCGCCACCAGCACATAGTCGCGGCCCTGGATGCCGATCAGATACTCCATACTTGAACAGAAGCGACTTTCTTTTTCCCGGTAGTCTGACTGCTAAACCCGGCCTCTGGACGTTACACAGCAAATTACCTCAAGGCCTAGACAGTCGCGCGATAATTTAACGTCATCACCAGCAGCCGTCGCCGCCGCTCAGCCCAGAGGAATGCCGGGACTTGTAGTTGTGTGTGGAATGAGAATGATTTGCACCGCGCACTGGAAGAACATGCCTGTAGACTTCAATTCATGTTTATTTTAGGTTTATACATTACTTTCAGATTTGCAGGCTGAGAGCCTCTAGAAACAGTCACATTTGTTATATGTACAGACAGAAACAACTATTTCAAAATCTTAGTTACCACAGCAAAAGCTTTACTTGAGTCTTCCTCTTAAACAGGTTTCACTTTATGAAAATCAAGTTTTAAAGGGCTTGTCAAAGATTAGAAATACATAGATGCTTTCTTTCAGAAACAACGTCACGTGGGGCCCCGGCCTTAAAGATTTAAAGTTCTCTAAAAGTAGCTCTGCTACAGTGATCATCCACCAATCCAGCTCATTGGATCCAGATGATAAGCTGTATAGCCAGGGAAAGATCTCACATGAAAGGATAACATGTGGATAGACTGGGTCTGCCTGATCTCTTTCGCTTAGTGGCTCTGGCTTAAGCTTCATTCGCACTAAGCATTTACACCACTTTTAGTTGTACATCTTTCTTATCCCAGTCTGCACATGATCTTTAGTGTAAATCCCCATAATTCTGTAGATTATAACCACTCCCTCTTCACCTTCTATAATTGCTCTGTATCTCCCATTGTTTGTCATGGGACATTTAATCCTCATCAACCCATAAGAAAACGGCCCCCCCCCCAAAAAAAAAAAAAAAAAATTATATAAAACTGCCGCCTTTCATGTTAATTTAAATATCCCTCTAATCTGCAGGACACATCCACAAAAACTATGATTATTGAGAGATACAGAATGGAAACAACTGTGTGAACATTTCATGTATGTTTAAAAGAAGCTAACAGCAATTTCATTGCTATGTTTACCTCTATTTTAAGAGCTATCAGCAATTTTAACCCCTTCCCGCTGTTTACGTTTTTCAATTTTCATTTTTGACTCCCGCCTTCCAAACCCCATAACTTTTTTATGTTAATTATTTTACTGTTCACAGAGACATATGAGGGCTTAATGTTTGCAGGACAAATTGTTCTTCATAATGGTACCATTTATTATTCTGTACAATGTACTGGGAAGCTCGAAAAAAAAAAAATCTGAATTGGGTGGTATTGAAGAAAAAGTACATGTGCGACTTTCTTACCGGCTTTGTTTCTACGTTGTTCACTCTGCGGCCAAAATGACATGTCACCTGTATTCTATGTTTCTGTACGATTCCGGCGATTCCAAATTTATGTAGTTTCATTTACATTTAAACCTGAAAACAACATTTAAACCTTAACAAAAATCTAAATCTTTGCAAAGAAAAAACATTTCTTAAAGTCGCCATATTCTGACACCTGTAACTTTTTTATATTTCCATGTACCAGGATGCATAGGGCGTCTTTTTTTTGTGGGGCCAGGTGTTCTTATATCATTTTGGGGATTCTATTGCTATGATTACTTTTTATTAAAATTTTTATCAATGGCAAAACAGCGAATAAACGTCACTTTTGATTTTTTTTTTTCCCGCTAAGGTGTTCACTGTACGGGAAAAATATTTTTATAAGTTTGTAGACCGAGCATTTTCAGACAGAAACAGGGGTACCTAATGTGTATGTGTTTCACAGTAATTTTTTTACTTTTATATGTATGCTAGAGAAAGGGGGATGATTTACTTTTTTTTATACTGTATTTATGAGACCCACTAGGGGTCTTGAACCCCAGGGTGTCTGATCACTAATGCAATACATAACAATGCTTATGCATTGCAAAATATTGGCACTTCTACTACAGGCTGCATAGAGCCGCCTGTAATAGAAGTAATGCCGAGACAAGCCTGGGGGCCTTCAATAGGCTCCTGGCTGTTATGACAACTGATTGTCGGCTCTGGAGCTTGTTCCAGGTGCGGACGATCCACCCCAAAATGGAGGTGCCCATGCAACCGCTGGGAAAATGGTGCTTCGATCAGCTTTGACCGAGGTATCGGTGTCCTTAAAAGGGTTTTCCAGGCAAAAAAAAATATTTTTTAAAAAGGTCTGTTAGTGTTATTAATGGGTTAATAAGTGCACCCAAATACCTTTAGCAGTGTTTTGAGTGACTTCTGGGTTTCTCTGGGAGCTCCTGGCATCCTCTGCATTTGTTTACATGGGTAGATTCCTGCTGTCGTAGCCTACAACTACCATGATGCATTGCTGTTTACTCAGATCCCCCCCCTCACAACCTCCCATTTCCCTAGCTAGCCCGCAGACTACTATCCCTACATACCTAACTCAGTCCCCCAACCCTCTCCCCACCCCATCATACTTACCTGTCTTCTTGTTCTGGAGATCACTTTAGTTGGTGCCACTGTCTCCTCTTCTGCCCGCGCAATAGAGCTGTTCTATTGCGCATGCGTGGGATGCCCGCTGCTTCTATTCGCATCTGCCGGCGTTCTATTGCGCAGGCTCCACAGTGAAAGAAGTGACACCCAGCAGAAGAAGACATGAAGACTGGTGAGTATGATGGGTACGGGGGGGGGGGGGTGAGATAGGAGTATTTGTGGCGTTCCATTTCCGGAAACGGGAAAACAGAACATCACCGGGAAATGCAACTGGTATCAAACGGTCTGGGCATTGCAGTTAAATACTTGTTGTGGGTCTGAAAGAGGCATGTACCCCCCGTTGTATATGGGGATTGGGCTTATGCTGCAACTTTATGTGCATATCGGTGAAGAGAGTATAGTTTTATACACTCCCTAACAGGCACGTTGTTTTGATTTTTAATTATTGACATTCGGTGGTCTGACTGAAGACCTATTTCTGACACATCACCAGCCCAGCAGATTAATGGGTGTGGTGGTTGATACAAATTAGCTGTGTGTTGGTTTACCCAGGATTGCTCTGAAATTTTGTATGTGGGAACAGAGTCTGGGGGAGCATACTAGTCGGTGGCACTCTGGGCTAAGAGTTTACCATATACTAAGGGCAACAGGGATATCTGTGACTATACACACAGCTGTACATTAATAACGACACACTGATTTAGGGTTGGTGGTGGTAGTCTAAAATCGACTACTTGCTAAAAAGGTGGGCCCTGTTACCATTATTCAATGTATCAGACCCACATAGGCAAATAGAGACTGTTACCGTATGTCTTGTTTGTATTAGTGGACGTCTTTTTGTGTATCGTCATGTTTTGGCCAATTACCCTCTGTGATAGTACACTAAATATCAGTATTGAAGTACAATTTCTGGTATTGTGGCAACTCTAGTTGGTGCCTTGTCAGAAATATGATTTTTGTTTGTAATGGTAACCACACAATGCAGATGTGAATAGAGAATACTACAGTGGATACAACACAGAGCCTAAAAATCACTAAAGCATCAATACCAAAATAAATATGGACAAATGTTCCAAATTCTGTGTAGCAGACATTTCACAATTTACTTTACGTAGGTAAGGGTGAATCACAGCTAATGTACTCAATTGTAATAACATATTGCGAATAACCCAATGTCTTCTTGCACAGCAACTCAAGTGTAATGTGACCTGGTAAACCTGTGTGAAAAATCAATCGGATCATGGTAGCACATATCCTAAGGTGAAAAATGGCTTTGATGGCAGGAGACCATCTCTTTTCACAGTCTTTAATGACCACTTTGTACAAGACAGTTCTATAGAATCTTAAGAAGCAGATTCTGAAAGACTTCAGGATGAACAAGGAAGTTTCTAATTTCTACAGAACAGGGCCGTTTTAACACATTAGCATACCTCCCAACTTTCAAAGGACAGAAAGAGGGACAAAATATGCGGCACACTATGTGCACCACGGCAAATTTAGCTCCACCCACTTCTGCATTGACTCCGCCCATTCTCATCTATTTTTCCATGTGCCTCCACATAGTATAATGCTCCTACAGTCACCCTAACATTATATGCCCCCACATTATAATGTTCCCCTCCAATTGCCCCACAGTATTAAGTCCCTCTCCTCGTGCCCCAGTTTAAACTGGCGGGAACTAGAGGGGGACATTAAACTGGGGCAGCTGGAGGGTGACATTAAACAGTGGGGGTAGTTGGAGGGTGACATTAAACTATGGGTGTAGTTGGAGGGGGACATTAAACTATGGGGCAGCTGGAGGGTAACATTAAACAGTGGGGGTAGTTGGAGGGGGACATTAAACTATGGGGCAGCTGGAGGCAGACATGTCCCCCTCCAGCTACCCCCCACGGTTTAATGTCCTCCTTCAGTTGCCCCCAGTTTAATGTCATCCTCCATCTGCCCCCAGTTTAATGTCCCCCTTTATCTGCCACCATCTTAATGTCCCCCCCTTCATCTGCCACCAATTTATTTTTTTTTTTAAACTGTAATTTTTATAAAAATTTTGAAATAGTTACAAATCGAATACAAATTCTTCATGGCAAATAATCCGTTAGGTACACAAAAAACAGTAGTACAGAGACAAGGTTTAGGAAGTACATAAGACAAGACAAAGGCAAGGAACAATAAGGAGAAAAGGGGGGGGGGGTCGGATCTCAGACACCTTGTGTGGCACAGTAGGTATCCCAGTGGGACCAAATTGCTTCAAATGCCTCCACCGTATGGTTAAGGGAGGCGGTCAAGTACTCCAGGCTGCGGATTTCCTTCAATCGGGCGATCAATTCTGAGATCGCTGGAGGAAGAACTTCCCTCCAATGGCGGGCTATGAGCATTTTGGCCGCAGTGCACAGGTAAAGGAATAGCTTAGATGTATTTTTACTAAGACCTTTTGGGGGGGAGATTCAGCAGATAAACCATGGGATCCAGGGGTATGCCTTGGATGAAAAGGATGTTAGTCAGCTTCCTAACCTTGAACAAAAAAGGGCGGACTAGGGGGCATTCCCAAAAGATATGGAATAGTGTTCCTGGCGCTGTTTGGCATCGCCAGCAACTGGAAGGAATAGTGGGATTGAGAATATGAAGTAAAGCTGGAGTATGATACCAGTGCATAAGTATTTTGTATTGCATTTCCCTAAACGTTACACAGGAAGAGGATTTAGCTGCTCAGGACCAAATAACCCGCCACTGGTTGTGTGAGATGTGCTCGCCCAGGGCTCCAAACCACCGGGTCATATATTTGTGGACCACCGGAGTCTGCCCCCCCTGAGAGGACAAAAGCCTATAAATATTAGAAATCAAGCCTTTAGTGGAGGTACCCGCCCGACATAGTCATTCAAAGGCCATAGGGAGGGAGACTCGGGTGGACCCAAAATGAGAGGCAACAAAATGAACTGTTGATAGTGAAACCACTCTGAGGTAGGCAAGTGCTGTGTAGAGGTGAGGTACTCAAAGGGCCTGAGCTCCAAGGTCGACGGGTCCACCAAATCAGCTACGTGAAATAGACCCAGCCTGCTACAGGGCCTGACCATAGCAGCCGTGAGTCCAGTTGGGAGAAGTGGGTTATATAAAAAGGAGATCATAGATGAGTGCGGGGAGGCCAACCAAAACAACTTAGAACAGGTGTTCCAGATAGCGCGAGTAAAGCCGATGGGGCCCAGCAACGGGGCAGTGGGCAAGGGGGGGGGGAGGAGGACCACAGAAACGCATTGGGATGAACAGGAGCCAACCAAAGCTTCTCTATCTCAACCCATTTCGTATGTGCCTGGGGTGCTGCCCCAAATGGTATACTACGTAGATGGGCAGCCCAGTAATAGTGCAATATATGTGGAACCCCCAGACCCCCCTCTGACTTACCTGCCAGCATCACCGATCGGGGAATGCGATGGCGTTTGCCATTCCATATAAATTGGAATACTACTTTTTGTAGGGATCTCAGTTCGGACCTAGGGACCGCCACTGGGAGGGTCTCAAAGAAATAGAGGAGCTTCGGGAGGAGGGTCATCTTAACTGCAGTTATATGGCCTATGAGAGAGATATGGAGTGGGCGCCACTTATCCAGGAGAGAGTGGAGCTCATGAAACAGGTGGGGATAGTGGGCCGAGTAAAGCGTGGGATACGAAGAGGATATTTGAACGCCCAGATAGCGCAGGGAGCGGTCTTTCCATTGGAAGTCAAAGTTGGACTTAAGCAACTGCAAGGCCTTGCTTGGAATATTCAGAGGCAGGGCTTCCGTCTTACCAGGGTTGACCTTATAGCCCGAGAGATCTCCATAGTCCTTTAAAACATGGAGAAGGTTTGGAAGGGAGATGTGGAGTTTAGTGAGGGTCAACAGGACATCGTCTGCAAACAAGCTAATCTTAAATTCCCTATCCCTCACAAACACTCCAGAAACATCTGGGGCGGATCGAATTTGGGCCGCCAGGGGTTCAATACACAGTGCGAATGTTAGAGGTGACAAGGGGCATCCCTGACGGGTTCCATTACGAATGGACAAGGGAAGGGAGGAAGCATTAGGGAGCTTAACAACTGCCGAGGGGTGAGAATAAAGAGCCCTTATGGCTGTGAGAAAGGCCCCCGAGAACCCGTATTTTTCAAGGGTAGCTATCATAAATGACCAATCAAGGCGATCGAAGGCCTTCTCAGCGTCCAGACTCAGAAGCAAGGTAGGGGTGGAGTAACGGTTGGCCACGTCAATCAAGTCCACTCCCCTTCTAGTGTTATCTCCCCCTTGACAACGAGGGACAAATCCCGCCTGGTCTTTGTGGATGAGAGACGGAAGCCAAAAGTTAAGCCTGTTTGCCAAGATTTTTGTGAAGAGTTTGATGTCTGTATTTAGGAGGGCGATGGGACGGTAGTTAGAACACTCCTGATGGTCCTTGTGTGGCTTTGGGACTAGGGAAATGTGAGAGTGCAGCATAGTGTGCGGGATAGGGGCCCCATCCAGGAAGGAGTTGAAAAGTTGACACATATGAGGGAGGAGGTCAGAATGAAAAGTTTTGTAGTAGGCATAGGTGAACCTGTCAGGGCCCGGAGCCTTACCATTAGGCAGGCCCTCCAGAATGGCAGTCAATTCCTTGCTTGATACTGGAGCATTAAGCGAAGAGAGAGCTGAGGTCAGGAGGACTGGGAGTCGACACGAGGCCAGGTAAGACTGCAGGCCCGTCTCTGTAGTGGTGGGGTCACCCCCAGCAGGCGAGGGAAGGTTATACAATGTAGTGTAATAATCCCGAAACAAGGCGGACATCATGGGGCGTAGACGAAACCCGACGGTCTCTCAGGGTTTTAGCTAGAAGTGTGTGGGTTTTATTTCCCCTCTCATAGTATCTCTGGCGGCTGTAGAGGAGGAGGCGTCGGGTGGCCTGGGTGGCAAGGTCCTGGAGGTCTGCACTAGCAGTCACTAATTGATGTAGCAGAGATAACGTGGGGTGCGACGTTAATCACTCGGTCAGGGATCTGATCTTACTAGTTAAAGCCTCCTCCTTGACCCTCCTGTCTCTCTCCAACGCAATACAGTGACCTCTCATTACAGCCTTATGGGCTTCCCACAGTGTGGACATAGCGTGGACTGAGTCAGAATTAACTCGAAAGTATTCTTGGAGGTGAGAACGAAGTTTAGCTTGGGTCTCTTGTGAGTGGAGGAAGGATTCATTAAGTCGCCAGTGGCAACGTTTTGTCGGAAGGAGGGTGGAGGACAGTGTGAGCATCACAGGGGCATGGTCGGACCAGGATATAGGGCCTATGTCAGCAGAGTTTAATAAGCGAAGGGCCAGTGTATTACCGAAAAAATAGTCTATTCTGGAGTGGGTTCTGTGGGGGTGGGAGTAAAATGTAAAGGAGCGGGCAGAGGGATTATCCACCCGCCAAAGATCATAGAGGGCCGCTGACCTTACAAGGCAGCGAAACTCTCTTGCCAATCTCATCTGTGAGGGTCCAGGAGGCCCATTAGTGAGGGTGAATCTATCCATACATTCAGAGAAAGCCATATTAAAGTCTCCACCCAGTAGTAGTGCAGATCCCTCAAACACTTGCAATTTCCCCAGGACCCGTTTAAGGAAGGGAATCTGAGAGGAGTTAGGGGCATATATGTTGTACAGAGTGATGGGCTGACCATATAGAAGACCCTCCAAAATAATATATCAACCCTGGGGGTCTAGGTGAGAGGACAGGCATGGGAAAGCAAAATGGCCACCCCTCCCTTCCTGCGACTACAATATGCAGAGTAGGCAGAGGGGAAGTAATGACGGGCAAAATTGAACGTGCCAGTATGGTCATAGTGAGTCTCCTGGAGGAAGGCTACATCCGCCCGGAGAGAGCGAAGCTCCCGCAGGACCGTTCGCCATTTAGAATTGGAGCCCAGGCCCTTGACATTTAATGTAATGCACTTAACCATGAGGGATACAAAGTGGGTTTGTTGCTAACGTAGGGAGAAATAAGGCAGAGGCAGATCTCATCCAATCCATAGAGGGTCCAAATCCTTGAAAATGTAGAGGCAGAGGATCCAGGCCACTGTGGCCAGACGGGTCTTCGAAACTGAAAAGGGTGGGGAGAGGGAGGGGGCAGAGGGGGAGGGGGAAGAGACGGAAGACACACAAAAAGACGAGGCATAACAAATAAAGAACAAAAATACATAAGTAACACAGTTAAACCATATCTAATGGTCAGGACTAAATCTCCTGGCCGGGGGCAAAAAAGAAATGTCCAAGTTAGAGCCACAAGTGACCCTACCAGGGCCCACATAAGTATGATGCAAAACAGTTGTGGGACCATAAAAAACTGTGTAAGATATAAGTGACAATGGTAACAGAACACCCCTAGTGATCATAGTAAACGTATCCCTCCCAAGGTCTAGGAGGCCCCAGAAAAAAGATACAGTCATGGAGGAGGGGGTTTCACCCTCAATCTTCTGGAAGAAGTGCCGGAAGAACGTAGCTGGTGTCTAGTTGGGTTCTGGGCCTTCTAGACTGGGGGAGGCGGTCTGCAGATCAGGAGGAGGAATATCCATAGCGGCACAGAACGGCTCCAGGTCTGCATAGAACCGTAGGGTAGCAGAGCGTCCATTGAGCCTAGCCGTTAAAGAAAAGGGAAATCCCCAGCGATACGGTATTGTTAGGTAGTTGGTCCAGACGGGCAGGGGTTAAATCTTGTCTGTCTGTACTTTCTGCCTTGGGGAGGGGTTTTTCCCGGTGCCTCTGCCACACCCTCTGTGGTGCTATATAAACTGGGGCTTCACTATTTCACACTGCTGGTTATACTTGTGTGTCCAGCCATACCTGTTATGTTAGGCTTGGTTCTCAGGTTTTGTATGCAATTCACTGTGTATGTGGATTCTTGGATTTAGCTGTTGGGTGGTCAGTGCAGGGGACTGCTGGTTTATGGTGTGTTTAATTTCAGGGTCAGCTCACAGGGATTCTAGT
This sequence comes from Leptodactylus fallax, assembly GCA_947044405.1. NCBI lineage: Eukaryota > Metazoa > Chordata > Amphibia > Anura > Leptodactylidae > Leptodactylus > Leptodactylus fallax. The sequence goes on along the minus strand of CAMRHE010000065.1, from coordinate 783,536 downwards.
AAGGTTCCTGTGGGGTGTCCTCTTTTAAGAGGAAAACTCTGGCGTCAGGCAGGATCAGTCAGGGCGGATCGCAGGGCGATTTCTATTGTTATTTTCTCCTGCCTACTCTGTTTTACTTTCTCAGTTATTTTGTCTGCCCTTTATTTGTTTTGTGTTTCTTCAATAAACCAGTTTATTATGCATGCTTGTTTATGTTTCATTTGGTTCGGGGTCAAACATAACAGAATAACCAGCCGACCATTTATTAATTCTCTACCCTTCTCTTCAGACTCAGGTCCAGCAGCAAAACATACAGCAAGTGAGCGGGGTGTTTAGGGAGGGGGTGTCGGGATTTGAACCCCGAGTGGATCTTCCGGATCGCTTCTCGGGGGTGCGCTCTGAGTTTTTCTCATTTAGAGAGGCCTGCAAGTTGTATTTTAGACTAAGGCCAATCTCTTCTGGTAATGAGAGTCAGCGGGTGGGAATTATTATATCCCGTCTACAGGGAGATCCTCAGGTTTGGGCTTTTTCTTTACCCCGATTCCCCCACACTGCAGTCTGTAGATGTTTTTTTTTCTGCACTCGGGTTACTGTTCGATGACCCAGACCGTTTGCATTTAGCTGCGAGTAAGCTGCGTCACCTCTCTCAAGGGAGGAGTTCTGCAGAGGATTACTGTGCAGCTTTTCGTAAGTGGTCCATTGATCCTAAGTGGAACGATCCGGCTCTTCGGAGTCAATTTTGTGCCTGGTTGTCTGACTGAGTAAAAGATCTTATGCTACAGTTTTCTCCCCCGGCCTCTTTGGAGGAAGCCATGAGTTTAGCTATTCGGGTAGACAGACGTTTGCGTCTGAGAGCAGTAGAAATGGGAGCGAGTGATTCTCCTCACTCGCCAGGGGAGGGGGCGGAGCCTTCTGTAGAGCCCATGCAGCTGAGTTTTTTACAGTCTGAGGACAGAAAGAAGAGACGTTTGGCTGCTGGCCAATGTTTCTATTGTGGGCGTCCGGGTCATTTTGTAAGAGATTGTCCGGTGCTATCCCGTCCTAAGAAGGCTTTAAACTAAAGAACCTAACGAGCTATGGGGATCTCCCGTTAGGTAGATGTATTGCTTGGACCAGTGGCTCCAAGATGATCCTCCCTGCTGAAATTATCCTTGAGAATAAGGAGCATTCCGTACAGGTGTTATTTGATTGTGGTGCCGGGGTCATTTTAATTGATTCTAAGTGCACGACAGATCTTGACTTAAAAATAACCCTCCTGGAGACACCCATTCCTATTGCTGGTACTGATGCTGGACCTTTGGGCTGGATTAAAGCTATCTCTGTAGGGGTTTAGCTGAAGATTGGTTTGTTCCACCTAGAATGTGTGGATTTGTATGTTCTTGACTCGTTGCCGGCGGCCATCGTACTTGGTTATCCTTGGTTTAAAAAACACAATCCTGTGGTTCATTGGCGTACGGGAGAAATTGTCAAATGGTCTCTTGAGTGTAAGAGAGTGTATGCCTAGTCATCTTGTAGCCATAGTGTTACCTAATGTCCCTTCATTTCTGTCTGACTTTTCACAGGTATTCTCTCCCACCTCTAGTGACCAGCTTCCTCCTCATAGACCGTATGACTGCAGGATTGATCTGGTGCCGGGCTGTAAATACCCCAAAAGCAGGTTATATAACATTTCTGTCCCTGAAAGAGAGGCTTTAAAAGATTTTATCTCAGAGAGTTTGAAGAAGGGTCACATAAGACCCTCTAACTCTCCGTTAGCAGCCGGGTTTTTTTTTGTTAAAAAGAAAGATGGCGGACTACGTCCTTGCCTTGATTTTCGGGAATTGAACCAAATTACTATGCGTAATCCTTACCCGCTTCCTCTTATTCCCGATTTATTTAATCAACTGGTGGGGTCCCAGTGGTTTTCTAAATTAGATCTCCGTGGGGCATACAATTTGATAAGAGTACGGGAGGGAGAAGAGTGGAAGACAGCATTTAACACGCCCCTGGGTCATTTCGAGAGTCTGGTTATGCCCTTTGGGCTTACTAATGCCCCTGAAATCTTCCAGGAGTTTATGAATGACATATTACGTCCTTTTATTGGTCACTTCCTGGTTGTGTACTTAGATGATATCCTCATCTTTTCTCCTAATTACGAGTCTCACTGTGAACACCTTCGGTCCGTCTTGTCTGTTCTAAAAGACTTCACTTAGTGTTAAAGTGGAAAAGTGTGTCTTTTGTGTCCAGGAGATTTCTTTTTTTGGGGTTTGTCATTTCGAAGGACGGGTTCAAGATGGATTTAAGTAAGGTCAAGGCTATTTTAGACTGGGTTCAACCCGAGAACCTCAAAGCGTTACAGAGGTTTCTAGGGTTTGCTAACTTTTACCGTAAATTTATTAAGAATTTTTCGTTGATTGTTAAGCCTTTGACAGATTTGACCAAAAAGGGAGCCAAGATTTCGGAGTGGCCGCCGGAGGCTGAGAGAGCGTTCCGATCGCTTAAGCAATGCTTTGCTTCGGCACCTGTTTTGGTCCAACCCGTCAACTCCTTACCATTTTTTTGTTGAAGTGGACGCTTCTAGTGTGGGGGTTGGAGCGGTTTTGTCTCAAGGAGATGCTGAGGGCCGTAACCTGCGGGTTTGTGCCTTCTCAAAAAAATTTTTTCGAAAACAGAATGTAATTACAATGTGGGTGACAGAGAGTTGCTGGCAATTAAGTTAGCCTTTGAGGAATGGAGACATTTTTTAGAAGGTGCCGTGCATAAAGTGGCGGTTTTCACGGACCATAAAAATTTGATGTATCTACAGTCAGCTAAGATGTTAAATCCTCGTCAGGCTCGTTGGTCTTTGTTCTTTTCCAGGTTTAACTTTCTAGTTACCTACCGTCCAGGTTTGAAGAATGTGGTGGCGGACGCCCTGTCCCGGTCATTTGAGGCTGCACCCTGTGATGAGATCCCTTCACAGATATTGGCCAAGGGAGTGGTAGTGGCCGCGATTTCTACTGACCTTCACAAGGAGATTTCGGAAGCACAAAGCTTGGCTCCTGCCAACACCCCTAATGATAAGCTTTTTGTTCCTCTGAACCTTCGATTGTTATTATTACAGGAGGCTCATGATTCAGTCCTCTCGGGTCACCCTGGTATTTCTAATACATTGAAGTTAATCTCCAGATCGTTTTGGTGGCCATCTGTCAGAAGGGACACTACGAGGTATGTGGAGTCCTGTGAGGTATATGCCAGGTCGAAGTCCCTTAGAGGATTTCCTGCGGGGAAATTGTGCCCATTGCCTATTCCTGAGAAGCCTTGGATGCACATCTCTATGGATTTCATCACTGATCTACCGGTTTCTGGAGGATGTACGGTAATTTGGGTAATCACGGATCGGTTTAGTAAGATGTGCCATTTGGTGGCTTTACCCAAATTGCCGTCTGCCCCTCTTTTGGCTAGATCATTTGTGGAAAATTTTGTACGGCTTCATGGGGTACCGTCTGATATTGTGTCAGATAGGGGAGTGCAGTTCGTTTCCAGGTTCTGGAGGGCGTTTTGTAAACGCCTTAACATCTCTTTATCCTTTTCTTCTTATCACCCACAATCCAACGGTCAGACTGAAAGGTTGAATCAAAGTTTGGAAAAATATTTAAGGTGCTTTGTGAGCTCAGATCAGTTTAAGTGGAAATAATTTTTACCATTAACTGAGTTTGCTTTAAATAATCGTTCTTTGGAATCTACTGGGACCTCTCCTTTTTTTTTTTTTTTTTTTTGTAATTATGAGTTTCATCCGTCCTTTGGTCCATTGTCATTAGCTAGTTCGAATGTCCCTGGGGAGGTTCAGTTCTCTGCTAAACTAGCTTCAGTCTGGTCTGAGGTCAAGAAAAACCTTATTAGAGCTAGGGGTAAAGCTAAATTTTTTGCTGACAGTAAACTATCAGAATCCCATAAGTTCTCTGTAGGAGATAGGGTGTGGCTCTCTACACGGAATATTAGACTTAAAATACCATGCTTCAAACTTGGTCCCAAATATATTGGTCCATTTGAAATTGTAGAGATAATTAACCCTGTCTCAGTTCGTTTGCGCCTACCTGACTCTATGGGGATAACCAATGCCTGTCATGTGTCCTTAATAAAGAGGTATTTTTCTTCCTCAGGCATGATTCAGTTTCACCACCCCCACCTGTCTTGGTTAATGGAGACCTGCAGTTCGTGGTTCGCTCTATTGAGGACTCCCGGCTCTTTCACGGACGCATTCAGTATCTGGTCCATTGGAAAGGCTATGGGCCTGAGGAGAGATCATGGGTTTCGTCGTCAGACATTTTTGCTAAGCGGTGCATTAGGGCCTTCCACCGCAGGTTTCCATTGAAGCCCGGTCCGGAGGTTTCGGAGGCACCTCCTTTAAGGGGGGGTACTGTTAGGTAGTTGGTCCAGACAGGAAGGGGTTAAATCTTGTCTGTCTGTACTTTCTGCCTTGGGGAGGGGTTTTTCCCGGTGCCTCTGCCACACCCTCTGTGGTGCTATATAAACTGGGGCTTCACTATTTCACACTGCTGGTTATAATTGTGTGTCCACCCATACCTGTGCTGTTAGGCCTGGTTCTCAGATTTTGTATGCAATTCACTGTGTATGTGGATTCTTGGATTTAGCTGTTGGGTGGTCAGTGCAGGGGACTGCTGGTTTATGGTGTGTTTAATTTCAGGGTCAGCTCACAGGGATTCTAGTAAGGTTCCTGTGAGGTGTCCTCTTTAAGAGGAAAACTCTGGCGTCAGGGTGGATCGCAGGGCGATTTCTATTGTTGTTTTCTCCTGCCTACTCTGTTTTACTTTCTCAGTTATTTTGTCTGCCCTTTATTTGTTTTGTGTTTCTTCAATAAACCAGTTTATTATGCATGCTTGTTTATGTTTCATTTGGTTCGGGGTCAAACATAACAGGTATCTGTCGGTCGCACAGGATCTGCAGCAGAGGGTGCAGGTATCTCCTTTTCTGTAGCGTAATCCAGGAGAGGTCCTGGTAAAGTTGAATCTTGGCTCCTTCAAATTTGAAATCTTTAAGACGACGGGCCTTGGAAACGATGGCTTCTTTCAGTGCAAAGTCGTGCACGCAGCAAATAACATCATGTGGGGTGGGGCCAGATCCCTTGGGGCGCAGGGCCCTGTGAGCTCTATCTAGCTTGATTTTATGTGTAGATGGTTCCTGCAAAATGGAGTTGAAATGTAAATCCTCCTCTTGGTTAGCCTCAGGCAGCCCCTTGACTCTAATATTGTTGCGTCTGCCCCAGTTATCCAAGTCCTCCAAGTGGCGCTGCATGTCATTAACAACCTGGTATTGGGAGAGGACAGTGTCCTGGCGGTGAGACACATAGGATCGGGTCTTGTCAAGATCGTCCTCAAGGGTATCAACCCGGTTTGCAATATGCTGGAGATCTTGCCGCAGGACTGTGATTTCTGTGCGTATCTCCGAACGACATGCCGCTGTGACTTTGGCAACCAAAGAATCAAAGTCCTCTTTTGATGGTAGGTGAGCAAGGTATTCAAGCCACAGTGGAGGATCAGAAGAGGCTGTCAGAGCAGAGTGAGGGGGAGGTCGGGTTGGCGGGGCAGACGGAGGAGAAGGTTGGGTATGAATAGCAAAGGGGGACAAGGATGGAGTTGCCCCCAAGTTCGCATCCTCATCTCTGAGAAGGGGTGGAGGCTGCTGTGAGGGCACGAGGTTAGGAGGTTGTGGGGACTGTTGGAGGGTGGAGAGTTCCCCCACAGGGCCAGCAGGCCGCCCAGGGTCAGGTGATAACTTGTGGGAGTGAGAAGCAGCTGCTGAGGTCTCCTGGGGTGCTTGGTCCCCCTGGCTCCGTATGGGGGAGCTTGCTGACAAAAGTGCCGGCAGGAGCTGCGGGGGGAGGGGGGGCAGTCAGCGCTGCGGTGCGAGTAGCCGCCGCGCCTGACTTACCCGGCGGTGAAGGGGTCTGCTGGAGCCGTGTGCCCGGGCTCTGGAGCTCTGATTCTGGCAGGGCTGGAGGTCTGGCAGGGTGGCCTCTCTGCGAAGCGGAAGCCCCCCACGCCGAGAGCGGGGCCGCCGCGGTGGCCATGCTGGAGGCGGCCGGTGCGGTAGATGAAGATGGCTGCCGCCTCTTGGAGGCCCGTGCCGCGGATGTCGTCGGCTGCAGGAATGGGGACAGGGTAGGTTGTAGTTCCCTGTAGCAGGTGCCCGGGTGGTTTTTTTAGCCATGGGGGGTCTGAATAAAGCTGATGGTCCCACTTTATTATCGGTCAGACAGGAGCTCCCCTAGCGCACGTCTCACTGCATCGAGTCCCTAGCCACGCCCTCATCTGCCACGAATTTAATGTCCCCCCTTCATCTGTCACCAGCTTAATGCCCCCCTTCATCTACCACCAGTTTAATTGTCCCCTCCATCTACCACCAATTTAATGTCCCCCTTTATCTGCCACCAGCTTAATGCCCCCTTCACCTGCCTTCAGTTTAACTGCACGTTCATCTGCCACCAGTTTAATTGCCCCCTCCATCTACCACCAATTTAATGTCTCCCTTTATCTGCCACCAGTTTAATTGCCTCCTTCAAGTGCCTTCAGTTTAACTGCCACCTACATCTGCCCCCAGTTACCCCCTCTTGGTCAAACATGCTCTCTCTTCTATCCTCATCTTCGATCACTCTCGTTCCCAGCAGCTTCCTCTGTGTAACATCACACTGTCCAGCAGTATCCAGAATAGCTCCGCCCACACAAGAGTCTGATCACATGGTCATGATGTCATCAAAGGTCCTTTTACCACTAGGATTTAGCATTTACCATTTAGCCTTTACCCTACCCTAATAAAGTTTGTTAATAGCAAAGCACTTCAGGGGCATAGCGGGACAAACTGTAAGCTATGTGGGATAGCAGTGTAAATTCGTGTATGCATTAGTGCCCCACCAAACATAATTTAATGTCCCCTCAAGTGGCCCACACAATATAATGCCCCCTACCCCCCTCAGAGATAAGTTAATCAATATATTACATACAGATTTTTAAAAAGTTATACTCAGCTATACTCATTCCTACAGGGTTGCCTTCAAGTTCTGGCTAAAGTCTTTGGCTGTGCTCTCATCATGCCTCCTTGCACAGGCATCATCAGCCAATGCACATAGAGTTGAAATTGTTACCTTCCACCAGGACCATCCATATCCAGGATGGCTGAGGGGGCCCTTAACCCTTTCCCGCCAGTGACATTTTTCAATTTTTGTTTTTGACTCTCCCCCTTCCAAACCCCATAACTTTTTTATTTTTCCGTTCACAGAGCCATATGAGGGCTTAATGTTTGCAGGACATATTGATCTTCATAATGGTACCATTTATTGGAACTGGAGAAAAAGCGTATTTGTGTGATTTTCTTTATGGGCTTTGTTTTTACAGCGTTCACTTTGCGGCCAAAATGACATGTCAGCTGTATTCTATGTTTTGTTATGATTTTGGGGATTCCAAATTTATATAGTCTTATTTACATTTTAAACCCTTAACAAAGATCTAAAACTTTTATCTAAAAATTTTTTTCTAAAAGTCGCCATATTCTGACCCCCGTAACTTTTATATTTTCATGTACAGGGATGTATAGGGCACCTTTTTTTGCGGGGCCAGGTGTACTTTAGTTATACCATTTTGGAAAATGTCTATTGCTTTGATCACTTTTTATTCAAATTTTTATCAGAGGTGAAACAGCGAAAAAACGGTGGTTCGGCATTTTTGATTTTTTTTTTTCCCCCACTATGACGTTCACCACATGGGAAAAATATTTTTATAGGCTTGTAGACCAGACGTTTTTGGATACCTAATGTGTATGTGTTTTTATATGTGTTCCAGGGAAAGGGTCGTGATTTGTATTTTTAAATATTTTTTATATTTCTTTTTTAATTTTTATTGCATTTATTATACTCCCTAGAGGTTTTGAACTCCAGTGGGTCTGATCACTAATGCAATGCATTACAATGCTAATAAATGCATTGCAAAATATCGGCATTTGTATCATTATATTGATTTGTACAAATCAAATGGCAGACAAGTCTGGGAGTCTTCAATAGGCTCCCGGCTGTCATGGTACTGGGACACCAGCGCTGGAGCTCGCTCCAGGTGCCAGCGATCCCCGGGCTAAATGGTGGTGCCTGTGCGCAGTAGGCAGAATGGCGCCTCTGTCAGCTTTGACCAAGGCACTAGTGGCCTTTATGCCCAAAATAAATGCGGGCACTGATCGTGGGTAATAGCGCAGGGTCTTTACTGTATTATACATATCCCGTGGCTATGGCAGCTGCTCAGCTCCTGAGTGGCCGCCGTATTTAAATACCCGACAGCCGCCATACTATTATGGCAGATGTTGGGAAGGGGTTAATACTGTAAGGTCTGATGCAGATGCACTGTTTGTCCTATGGTTAAAAAAGCCCTTCTACAGAAAGATGTGTTAATTGAGCATTGCTACAAAGTATGAACATCTCTGACAGGTCAGAGAGTGAAGTTACTCGTTTCTCTAGAGCAGACCTTTTTTTGTTCGGCGTGCTGATTTAAATTAAAATGATCAAAGATGAGGTACTCGGAGTACCGTGCAATAACTGTAAGACTGACAACTCCTATACTAAAGTCATATACCAAAAACCATAACACTGAAGTACTGCCACAAGATGCTTCTGGACGCATGCGTTTACTGCTATTTACTGTATAATGATCCACAGCGGCTCTTCCACACAGTATAATGTACCATAGTGGCCTCCACTCAGTATAATGATCCATAGTGGCCCCATCCACACAATATAATGTACCATAGTAGCCTCCACTCTGTATAATGATCCATAGCGGCCCCTCCACACAGTATAGTATCTCATAGTGGCCACTCACAAGTAATTTTTTTCTTCAGACCCCAGAGTATAATAAGCAGAGGCCTAGGAGAGGTGATAAACAAATAATAATGTTACTCACCTTCCCTAGACTCAGCTTCCTGTTCTCTTTGGCGCTTCTGCCTGACGTCAGCAACCACTGATTGGGTCTCAGGGGTTACGTCAGCGTCATTATGAGTCAGCGGTCTCTTACGTCAGGCAAAAGCACTGAAAACAACAGGGATCTTACTGGAGTCCAGGGAAAGTGAGTAACTTTTTTTTTTTTTTTATATTTGAACAATTCTCCTGGGTCTCCACTTATTATACTCTGGGATCTGAATCGACCCCAGAGTATAATAGTTTCGTTTCAGACATGTTTTGTCCAAGCGAAACCACTGGATGAGTTTGCCTAGGTGCCAGCTCTCAGGGAATCAGGCTGCTATGCCAAGGAAATATGCCAAGAATGGCACGCGTGGCAGGGGTGCATGTTAAAGCAAATGTGAGAAAAAAAAATGGATTTGGATAGGTTGAGTTTGGACTATGTGGGCCTTCTGTTTCACCACTGCTCATGACTGGTAATACAATTTCAGTGTTTCCCTATAGCAAAAATATCATACTGGCATCTGGGGAAGAAAAGAAAAAGCAAAAAAAACCCCCAAAAAATGCTAAAAATACTACAGTGACATATCTTGGCATATGAGGCATGTTGTACATTGAAAAAATAAAACAAGATTTTTGCAATGTTCTGTGAAATAAAAACATCAGCAGTTGCTGCACAAATCTTTGGTAAATTGCTAGAATGTATGAACCCGACCAAGACCAGGTTTAGGTATACTGTATGCAGGTTTTCAGGACTCTGGCTGTAAACAGCAATGGTGAGAAATTGAAACATAATACTGTGTATTAGAAGTGTTATTCTACATATATACAAAGCAAAAACACCTATATATAGGTGACATGAAATGAAGTCTAAACATGTCTACAGTGGCTTGCAAATGTATTCATACCCCTTGAACTTTTTCACATTTGTCACCTTACAACCTCAAACTTAAATGTATTTTATTGAGATTTTAAGTGATAGATGTAACGTCTCTGCCTGTTCGGGTCTCTGCGCCACCCTCCGCTCGCACGCTGCGGCGAAGGAGGCGTGTTCAGTTTGGTTCCTTGTGTAGGTTTCTTGTTGCTCTGTCTGTACACAGTCCTAGACAATGTAATGGATTTCCAGCCACACCCGTGTTCTGAGCATTTCTCTCTGGACCGCATATAGTTAATCTCAGCCTTGCCTGTGTGATTGACAGCTTGTCTACCAATCCAGTCTGGGGCTTGCCCAGACTTTCTATAAATAGGTTGTCAGTCCTCATATGGTCGCCGGTTATTGCTCTGACTTTGCCTGCTCTCTTTGTGCCCTTGATATTTACTGTGCTATTTCTCTGACCCTTTGGCTTGCCTTGTGACTATTCTCTTGGATTTTGATTCTGTACTGCATTGCTTGTCTGTTACTGAACCCTTGGCTTCCTGACCTCTCTTTTTGTCGTTTGTTTTGTCTGTGTTCTGTGTTGTCACTTACTCAGTTTAGGGCTCGTCTTCAGGTTGTCCTTTTACCGTTTAGGGTAACTGAGGCAATAGGAACGGACAGTGGCTGGGGTGAGATTAGGACTCACTTGTCTCTGTCCTTCCTCCCAGACCGCTGCAGTAGTGTAGGGTATTGCTACGTCTGGCAAGCTCCTTACAATAGTCCAATACAAAGTAGCACATAATTGTGAAGTGGAATGAAAATGATACATGGTTTTCAAAATTTTAATCAAATAGAAATCTGAAAAAAGTGTGATGTGCAAAAGTATTCAGCCCCCTGTGTTCTGATACCCCTAAATAAAATCCAGCGCAATCAATTCCCTTCAGAAGTCACTTAATTAGTTAATAGAGTCCAGCTGTATGTAATTTAGTCTCAGTACAAATACACCTGTTCTGTGAAGACCTCAGTGGTTTGTTAGAGAACACTAGTGAACAAACAGCATCATGAAGACCAAGGAACTCACCAGACAGGTCAGAGATAAGGTTGTGGATAAGTTTAAAGCAGGGTTAGGTTATAAAAACATATCCCAAGCTTTGAGCATCTCAAGGAGTATTGTTCGATCCATCATCCAAAAATGGAAAAAGTATTCTACAACTGCAAACCTACCAAAACATGGCCATCCAACTAAACTGACAGATACAAGTTTGTGGTTGTAAGGTGACAAAATGTGAAAAAGATCAAGAGGTATGAATACTTTGGCAAGCCACTGTATGTTGCTGTTCATGGTGGTAGCATACCTGAAAAGCAAATTTGATTCTGTCTTATTTCATCTCTAGCTAAGTGTCATAGTTGCTATTGCATCCTCCTAAACCCCTGTCCTTTCACTTTTACATCCTGTCTTGCCATTGAAATGCCATGTTTCACTGTGCATTCCAGATCAGGCACTCTCTTCTTCTCTGTTTTGGGTGTATTCCACATTGACATGGCAGAATGCCAGTGGCAAGAAAGGTGAGGGAAGGGATTACTGCCCAGGCAATATTTGCAAACTAATTTACACACAAAAAGAGACAGGATTAAGATTTTCTTCGGGTATACTACACTATGAACAGCAACATAAGTATAGTGGCTGCTTGTTTATTTTATCATATACAACCCACCAGATGTAAAATTATTATTTGGCGTTTACTCTTCCTGCCGCTTATATTTTGTGTTATGGCATTACTGGCTTCCTTCAGCAAAGCTGTGAAGAAGGTGGTTGTAGTTAAGTTAGTATTGTATCATCTATATGAAGTTACTTATTGATTACATTCAAGATGAGATATTGATCATTTAACATAGTGATAATTATTTGTGTCGCTTATTTTGTCTAAGTGTTGTGCTGTACACTAGCAAGAACTCCATTTTATCTGTCAAATATCACTTTACCGTAAGACTTTCCAATCTTGTGTGCTCACTTATGTCACATAAATAGAAAGCTATTCAAGCTTTAGATTTATTTTGCAGGTGTAAAACAAAAAAAAAAAAAAAAAACTAAAATCAGATGGAATAACATCAAATTGATTGAAATATTGTTTTTTGAGGTGGTTAAAATGATTTCTCTCCAGAATGAAGGAAAAGTACTATATAGGCATCATATGCAGCTGATAAAGCAGGACACTGCAGATGTTGTATTATTGTGATAATTTTCATAGATAATTTTTATTTGTGTGTTAAAATAACTGCACTATATAGTATATGAGAATCCAACAGATAAAACCCTCGGACTCTCTCCCAATCAGGTGTTTCAAGCGCCAGAAGCCATATACTAGGTGTTTGGCCAGAAGCAGACCTTGTCCTATTCAAGTGAATCGTAGCAGGGCTGCAGTTCCAGGGCCACTGCTACGTTGTATGGACCAGAAACACCATACACTGTAGTGGTGGCATGAGGAACTGCAGCCCCCTTCTCATTCACTTGAATAGGAGCAGGGTTGCTTCTGCCTTTATACCTAATGTGTGGCTTCTGGCGGCTGAAACACATGATCGAGATGGGGTCCAGCACCCTGACCGATCTGAAACTGATGACCTTGTGGATAGTTTGAGTATCAAATACTTTCAGATCCTGGACAACTCTATTAAAAACTAGCTGTCACCAATTACAAAATACTAAATGACTTACTTGATTTGACTTCCGCTGTGCCCCTGATCTATTTGAAGTTTTTGTTTTTTTTAAATCCAACCATTCAAAAAAAATGAATGGACAGATTTTGTTTTTCTCAGAAACAGTAAAAGGTTTCCACCCACTTGACGAATAAGAGCTGATTTGCATATAACCTTCCAGGAGCCATATCTTTAGTATAGATGCGCTGATTTAAAAAAAAGAGTGCCAAATTGTTCAGGGGCGCAGCAGCCATCAAATAATGTAAGTCATTTAGTATGTTGTGCTTGGCAACACGGTCCTGTTTTAGTGAACATGGTTATTAAATAGATTTACAGAAAGTGAAGTCGTGGATAAAGAAGATCCGACGTCTTGCCTAATAATGTTATTAAAGTATTTGGCAGATAGACTTCTGTCATTTGTTGTATATTACATCTCCAATAGAAGGCACACTTTATCGACAGTCCACACATACCATGGCTGCTAAATAAAATGTCATAACCATTGATGTAAGAATAATTTTCTAAGAATTCTAAATTTCCATCCAATGCAACATAAATCTGTTTTTTTTGTATTGTTGCTGCATGTGAGTGACCCTGACTACAGAAGAGTGGGTGTCAGGTGGTAAAGATGACCCAGTGCTGGCACCAAAGCGCAGACTTGAAACAGATTCCTTATGACAGATTTTTTTTTCTTCACTGTTTCCCTTTCCAGCACAATTCTCTGTCCACTGTCACCAAGCCTAAAATGATTGAGACAGATAGACATTTTGGTGACAGCATTGGCCCTGGAGCAGAAGATCCCCTCATTCTATATTGTGAAGGTCACAGCACATGGTATATGCAATATCCAGACACATGCATGTGTATACTTTTGCATAACATGTGGATACTGTTTGCAAATTTGGTGCCACCAAGAAAAAAAAAAGCTATAAATGAAACTTTGATATATTTATTTCTCTTATATTAATTATGATATTAAGCAACAGACATAGTACAGTATTAAACATCCACTTTGTAGATGAGAATATTCTATGGTTCTAACAAATATAACAGCAGGAGTTGAACCTAACTATTAGGCTGCCTGAGGCAGCAAATATAATATTGCCCACTCATCCTTTACACAACAAAAACTGGTAGTCCAATTGTGCTCAGTATGAGTGACAGATATTATCACTTTATTCATTATAAGATCATTTATCAAGATAACAGCAAGAAATGGTTTATATTCTGGGCAAGCTAAAAACCAACCCTGAAAAGAGGTAACACAGGGTGGACTGGGAACTTAAAGTGATCCTGGAAAAAAAAAAAAAAAAAAAAAATCTTAGTGACCCCATGTGGAAGGTGGGACCAAATTCAGAGGGGAAGGGCCACCAGAAGGAGGCAGAGTGAAGAAAATGTTAACTGTGCAAAACATGCAGTGGTAGGCAGAGTCTTTTACAGTAAATGGGGCCAGTGCACAAGTAAGCAAGGAATGGCACTGGTAGATAGGGCAAAAGCTATAGTCAAGTAGGTAGGGCAAACATAAGTCAGTTCACCAGTAGTTGGAGCACATATCATGAAAAATATGCAATACAATCTAAAAGGAACATAATCCAATAAATGAATTGTATCAGAAGTCTAGCTAGGTTTTTCTTCACCTAGGGTAAACATTGAGTTTGTCCCGTCCCCAGTAAATATAAAACATTATTTTTTAATTTGTTTTTGGACCTATCAGGCCATTTACCATCAAAATCACCACCATGTATTACATTACCTGACAGGGTTTCTAAACATATCTCTGAATGTTATTTCTGATGTAGCAAATCAGTAAAATCAATTTTGCAAACTGTATGGTAACTAGCAGTGACGGCACCAGGAACAGTTTGGCAGTTTGATTTCTGACATCTCCCCTCTGAGCTTGACTGACCTCCCCATAGATGCTGCTTGGTGGTCATGTATGCCCACACATCCAGAGCCTAAAGGACGGCAGCACTGGTTTAGCGCTACATCCCATGCTAAGTTTTGCCTGCATAGCAGGGCTCCTGCCTGATGGCTGTGCAGGGAACTCCAGTACAACTCACTTGGAAGGGTCCATGCTGCAGTTCCCTGGACAATGAATGGAACACCACTTTGCGGGAAAACCATTGAAAGAGTTGTAGCTTTGTCCCCTCATTCTCCTAAAGGTCACATCTTCATAAAGTGATGGAATATCCTAGAAATGTGCCATCACTTTCTAAGATTTATGTACTGTACAGTACATACAATTGCCACTCTATCATACAGAGAAACAAAACTACCATATATTTAACCTATAAATAGTTATATACTGCTCACATAATGTCCCTATATACCTTGCACAAATAAGTCAGCTGTATATATAATGGTGTTATAATGTACACCCAAATAAACCTAGGTTCACATCTCCCTGAACATTTCCAGTTTCCTTTTGCAGTCAAGAAAAAAACTAAACGTATGAACACCCAAAACACACAAATACTTTATTAGACACAATGAGAACAATACATGAAATAAGCAAAATTATAACCAATTAAAAAAACAACATTATGGGATTACCACAGTAGTGTAAACCCATTGCAGTGGCCACACATGATATAGTGTAATATGGCCAGTCCAAGTGTAACAAAGATGATAAAGGTTGCTCTGAAATAGTAGGTTAATCCTACTACAGTAAAACCAATTTGTTGCTAGAAAGTATGGACTGCAAGCAAAAAAAGGAATACAAACAACTCCATCAGAATCCCATGCACATCCCACACAGCTTCCCCAGGGGTCAGTCACTTTTATAGATGTACACTGACAAGCAAAAGGGTAACAATGTTTTCAACTAATGACTTTCAGGCTCCATATCTCAACATCCACTACAGCTTTGAACATGAGACTACCATCATTTTATAGACAATCATCTTGGCCATCTCATACATAAATTTAACTTGCAACTATTTAACATATGATTAGTTATTCAGATTCTTGTCATGTAACTGCATTGTTACTGTTTTGCTCCTAAAAAACCGATCAGGGATTTAAACACCTTGGATGCCGCGGTCAAACATGACTGCGGCATCCAACAGGTTCCACCATTTTGCCGCCGACCCCGGCTCTCTGCAGCCAATAAATAGCTGTTTTTTTTGTTTTTTTTAATGCAATTCTTCGCAATTTAATTCACATTGAATAGAATCATATCGGAAAATTCGGCGTAGTTGCCGAATCGAATTTTTGAATACTTTGCTCATCTCTACTGAGTATAGATCATCAATAAAAATGAGGTGGGAAACTCCTTAAGGCCAGGGCCGCATGTGGAGTAAATACCGTGGTGTGGCCACGGTGTAAATGCGCGGGAAAAATGCAGCCTTTTACAGTTCCTGCAAAGTGGATGGGATGCTGGCGGCTTCCCTATAGGCTATAGGTATAATGGAAGCAGAAAATCCGCAGAGGAAACCTCTGTGGACTTTCTGTGAAAAGCACTGCGGGAAAAAAGCCGTGATTCGTTACCACCATGGTTTTCCCTGCAGTGCCTTTTTGCTGCGGCCTGCTACGTGAGGCCTTAGTCTTAATAAAGCCCAATTGCCACCTTAAATTAATTGCCCCCTCATATTTATGCCCCTGATTACCCCTGACATAAATACTGCACCTCTAATGACCCCTTTAATAAATGATACCCCCTAATGACCCTTTATATAACCTCCCCCCTTGTATTCATAATGCCCCTAATAGCCCTTATATAAATGACCCCCTTACGTTCACAATGCCCCCTTATATAGATGACCCCCGATCGTCATAATGCCCCCTAATGAATCCTCCCTTATAATGCTCCCTCCTAATTCCCCCCTTATACGATTAGAACACCCACAACTGCGCTAAAAAAAAAAAGTTCTACTCACCTACTTGCGATCCTTTGGTGAATGGAGCCGCCGCCACCACCTTCTTCTCTTCTCCTATGCTCTATGCGCAGGGTTCATGCATAGGACATCTGCGTCTCGGTGTAATCGCGGTGCTATGACGCGCTGCTTGTGCCGGGTGTCATGTAAACCGCAGGCCTGAAGTTGGTTGAGGTTTACAAGACAGTTGCAGGATGGGTTTTAACTAGATCGGTGTCTGCAGACATTGATCTAGTTAAAAGTAAAACGTGTATTAATGGTGGCCCCAGGGTGGGCCCCAAAAGAATCAGTGGGCCCGGGGCAGCCGTCCCCTCTGCCCCCCCACTAGCTACGCCTCTGTTTAGCCCCCTTTTCCCGGGTTCCTTCCAGACCCATTTGTACCAGTCTACTGACTTTCGTCTCATTGCTCACAAGTACCAGTTTCCAATCTTCTACCGTCCACTTTCCTGCAAACTCAAGCTGACGCTTCTTATGATGATATTGAAGTCAAGGCTTCTTCACCTTTTTTTTGGGCCACCATTCCAGACTTGTGTAACCCATATTGCACGGTCCTTGCATGGATGTCTGTGATCTCACTATTACTCTGGTATTTTGCCTGAGTGTCCACCTCTTGGCTTTTTAATGGATGATTGGATTTCATTTTGAATTCTTCCAACTGCCATGGTACCCACATGATGCAATTTGGCAATTTTCTTGGCCAAGAGACTGCCATCTATGAGCTGGATGGATTTGAACCACTGACTTTGTTTGCGAATAAAATTAACACACTGAGCTATTGTTAGGGAACGTGAGATCAAGTTGTAATTTGTAGTATACAAGTTGCTAAATAGTTGCTACTCAAATTTATGTATGAGATAGCCAAGATGATTGTCTATAAAATGATGGTAGTCAAAGCTGTTCAAAGCTGTAGTGGATGGTGACATATGGAGCCTGAAAGTCAAAAGTTCAAAACATTGTTATCCTTTTGCTTGTCATTCACCAGCATGATTCATTGTTAGAGATGGGCAAACCTCTCAAGATTTGTTTGGTTTCGGTTTTGGGTGGTTCGGGACCAAGATTTTTTTATGAAGTACACCTTACATTGGCTTAAAACAGTGTATAACACTCTCAGAGCTCCTAGACACCTATCTATCCAATTTCTAGCTTCCTCTGACTTTAACCATACACTGCACTGACACTGACATAAGGACATGTTCTACAATCCCAAAACACATTTCAGAACCAATCAAAATTGTCTTATCAGTCTCTTGTTGGGTCTTTAGAAACAATACGATGTCTGGATGCACCATTGAGACCTCTTGGCGACAGTCCAGATTGTGGGATTCCACCCACTACCATTTCACAGGTTTTACCTGCAGTTTCACTGGCTTCTCAAGTGAAGGACAATCAGACGCATTTTGTTCCACTTGTTGGCACCTTGGAGCGCGACCATCCGCTGAACAGCTGCCGGGTGTTGTGGGTTGTTGCTCTTAGTGACGACATTACAGCTCTTTGGCTTTTTAGGAACATAGTGCCTCTTAGCAGCAAGACATTGACATTCATATGTAGGCTGTGGATGCTCCAGAGTTGCTTTTCTTTGCACTACTAACTGGTTGGGCAAACAGTGAGCAGTGTTGGGTAGTGCCGCACTCCATGGGCACCACTTCCTGAAAACTATGTGCTGCTATATAACCCAACTGCTGACACCTCCAACAACGAACTTTAACCCTGCTTTGGGTTGCAGGCTCAGATATCATCTTCCTAGGCAGGTTAAATCTGTCCTGGTCTGTTGATAGGGCTCCTTCTTCCAGATGTTAACCAAGCTTTGGCACTCTGTTCCAGTGATCGGGACTTTGGATCAGGACCTAGATAGTTCTCAGTAGAGGTGTACGTTTCAACCAAAGCAAACATTTGATTCAAAGATTGGGGATTTCCCTGGGCAACCAAGTGATGTAAGTCTCTGGGTAGGCCACTCACACAGCGATCCTACACCACTCTGTCCACAATCTCAGCTGAACTCAAGGCCTCAGGCTAAGGTCATTTACACACCAGATGTACCAGATCAAATAACTCTGAGTTCGCACTGAGAGAGTCACTCCAAAGCGTGCCAGGATCTTGGCTTTTAGCAGGTGATAGTCATTGGCTTGTTCCTGAGTTAAGTCAAAATAGGCTTTTAGTGACTCCCTAACCAGATATGGTCTCAAGACATCTGCCCATTCTGCAGGCGGTAGTTTCTCTCTTTCTGCCACTCTTTCAAGCGTACTTAAATAGGCTTCCACATCATCTTCAGCGGTCAATTTCTGTAACACTCACTGAACAGCCTTCCACATGGCTTTCAGCTCACCAGCAATAGAGATTTCTCCTGATACAGTCACTACTGGCTGGACCAGAATGTCTTCTCTTAATGCTGCAATTTGCGCTATGAGCAGGCGGTTAGTCTCCTCTTGTTTAGCGTGCAACTGTAAAGTCTGTGTGAGCCCTCTGCAACTGTACCATCTCTTTCTGGTGAGCCTCTATTGCTCGTTCTTGTCCCAGGTTGGCTTGCACCAACTACTTAACGATCTCCTTTTTTTTCAGACTCTTTTTGAAGTTCTACTGCTGCTTTCACCCAAGACATACAAAGAGGATCATCTTATATCCCTACGTTAACTATATACTCATCTACCAATGTTTGCAATATTAAGATTACTCTTTGAACACCTCATGTTTAGAGAACCCATCACATTGAAAATGCGGTACAATTTACAGGCGCCATATACAATAAACCACACAGAAGAACATGGGATGAATAAATATGAGATGAAGTCTCCAGGTTCATAACTGACCTCAGCAGCTTTATTTCTCCAGCAACATCGTAGAGATAACACAAGTGCAGTAAAACGTTCTAACAATAAAACAAAACCTGGTCGTCTGACCACTAACTGCACCGAATAGTGTCCCTTACTATTAGGGTGTGGGCTTAGCACCCAGAACCTCAAAGCAAAATCATGTTCATACCAGACCTTGTGATTGCAGCTCTCCAGGCCTGTCTTCCTCAGATCACAAGGCATTATGGGAAAAGGAGCTGGGAAGCTCAAGCGCCTTCTGTTGGATGTAACAAATCCTCAATTTGCTTTTGACCCACTGAGTTTTGAGAAAGCAAGAGAGATTTTAGCCAAGCCAATATCACTCATCTGCATACAGCGCTGTTTCGGGATTTTTGTTCTTCATCAGTGCAGAGCAGAGTGAATTGGCTGGCTTTGTGGGAGGCAATTAGTGGCTCAGGGAAGGGAATCTCTCTCCTTGTGGTGAGCACCAGTGAAGGTGTGTAGAGTTTTGAATTGCCTTTTTGGCAAAAAGGCAATTCAAAACTCTACACACCTTCACTGGTGCTCTCCACAAGGAGAGAAAGATTCCCTTCCCTGTCTTCCTCAGAGACAGCCATATCTTAGTGGTGATCTCCTTTTCTTCAGGAGTCTTCCCAGCTGATGCCTAATGAGGTTCATTAAGCAACCCAAACCTTGCACTGTTCTGCTATATGGAGTGGAACCTGCTCTTTCCTTCCTACTCCAGCAAACCAGCCGCTTGAATAGCTGCAGTGCCACAATGTGTATTACAGTGCATAGTACTGAACCTGCGATCAGAGCATTGCTGGTTCAAGTCAACTAGTGAGACATCACAAAACAGTAAAAAAAAAAAGTTAATAAATGAATAAAGCCCCAAAATGCCCCTTTCCTATATAAAAATTAATTATACAAAAAAATCTTAAAAATGTATAAAATCAATACATATTTGTTCTTGCCGCATCCATAACAACCAGTACAAAAAAACTGAAACATTATTTAACCTGCATAGCAAACATTCGAAAAAAATGATGTTAAACGTCAAACAATTTTTTTACAATCTAACCTTACCAACAAATGTTACAAAAAGTGATCAAAAAGTCATATGTACCCCAAAATAGTACCATTAAAAAGCACAGGTCATCCCGCAAAAAATAAGCCCTCAACCAATTCTGTCAACTGAAAAAAAAAAAAAATGTTACACATTTCAGAAGATTGATTTATGTCCCCAAATGGGACTTTGTTCCGCAAAATTAGTAACGCATAAAAAAAAAAACCAGTATAAATTAGATATCGCCATAATCGTACCAACCCACAGAATAAAGGTAACATGTTACGTATGCTGTATGCTGCATGGTTTAAAAATTGAAACAGTAAAACACAATGCTAAATTTTTTTTTTAATCTACCACAAAGAGTTAATATAATTTATTCAATAATAGGCACCCCAAGATGGTGGCATTACAAAATGCATCTCATCACGCAAAAAAAAAGCCCTCATATGGCTACATCACCTGAAAAATAAAAAGATAAAATATAGCTTGTACAATGTACAAAACCCCCCAAAAGCCCTGAAATGCCAGTAAAGTAGAATCCCCTGACATGTGACTGCATTTTGGAAACTACACCCCTAAAGGAATTTATCCATGGTTACAGTGAGCATTTTTCTATTCACTAATTTAATATTTTTCAGAATAACAAGCATACAGAAAAGAAATAAGCATTGCAATAAAGTAAAATGAAACAAATTGTAAGGGAATTGCTAGAGGAGTGATTCCCCAGTAGCTGCTGGTGAACCCTGGGGGGAGGGGGCACAACAAAACAATGAACCCTAAGCTGAACCCCCCCCCCCCCCACTGTCCCTGGCTACTTGCCTGATCTGTCCTAGGTGACAGCCAGCAACTGGTTGACGGTCCCTTCTTAATATAAGTGACAACACAGAACACAGACAGGACAAACAACAACAAAGGGAGGTCAGCTAGCCAAGGGGTCGGTAACAGTGGAGCAATGCAGTACAGAATCAAAATCCAAGAGAATAGTCAAAGTCAAAGCCAGAGGTCAGGAATAAGAATACAGGCAACAAAACAGCAAGGAGTAATAGCCAGTACACACGAGGCAATAGCAAGCGCCAAAGTGAATGTGAGCAAACAATAAATAGGAAGGAAGAACCCGCCCCAGACTTGATAGGACGAAAGGCTGTCAATCACATAGGTAAGGCTAAAATTAACTATTAGTAGAGCAGAGGGAAACGAAGGTAAAGGAGATTGGTGTGGTGGAAAATCAATTAAGGAGGTGAGGGAATAGGACAGTGTTCAGACAATACAAGAAAAACCCAAAGGAAAGAATCACAGCTGGACCCGCCTCCTGCGCCCCATCATGCGGACGGATGGTGCAGAAGTTCGAATGGGTGCTGACGTAACACAAATATAATAAGTCATCATGGGGAGTCTAAATAAAGCCAAATATAGTGTGGCTTGGTCATAAATAGCATGGATGGCCATGAATGGCGGTCAGTAGGAACGCAGTCATTGACCACTAATAATGCTAGAAAGAAAAAGGGAAAAGGGCAACAAAATAGTAAAACACAAAATGTTACATAACATCTGAGAATGACACAAATTATAAATGAAGCGACTGAGTGAGGCATGATGATCAACAGTGCCATTCTACTGTATTCTGGAATGGTGAGTGGTATAGTGAGGAAAGGTGGAGAAACCAGGTCTAAACTTGGAGGACATCGCCAAGTGTGGTCAAAGCTATGGAAGCAATAAAAGAGTGTGTCTGTAGGACACCCAGGGCAACCAGTTCTTATTGAAATGAGTATCTCCAAATACGCCATGAGATAGTGTCTTTTCATAGTGGAAAGTTTGGTGAAGCATATCAGATAAGTCCAAAATTGTCAGGATGGATGAAGATTTCCACTTTCTGAGAAGAGCCAACGTAGTACAGTGTAGCCAGTAAGTGTCCAGTGGGCCAACATGTTTGTTTAGAAACAGTAGAACTATTTCCAGAGAGGGAGGAACTGGGAGGCCTACTATGGTTGATAGCCAGTGGAAGATGTCACGCTAGTAGGTATGCAGGTGAGGGCAAGACCAATGGAGATGATAGAGGGAACTGCTATCTGTACATCCCCTCCAGCAAATGCTCGGGAATTGAGGGAACATGTGATGGAGCTTCTCTGGAATGTAGTAGCAATGAAGGAAGATTTTAGTTGTTGTCTGGTAGTGTGTCTCACAGTTAAAGGTCTGTTTGGTAAAATCCATCACTCTTTTCCATTGTAAATGAGAGAAGGATTTTTGGAGGGAGATTTCCCAGCTGCGGAGAGAACCAGTTTGGACAAAGTTGTCTTTAGAGCTGATCATTTTGTAAATGGAGATTAAGATTTTGACCGACTTGTTAGGCAATTTGAGGATCTGCCTGGTAGGTCAGCCTGTCGGTGAGTAGTGAGAAGTCAACTGAGTTCTTAAAAGCTATGAGTATACAGTACATCACTTCTAAGTGTGATGCGCATGAACTACTGGGAATGAAGGGTGTTTGATCCTAGTGGCATCTTTCTGCAGAAGATGAGTCTCTTAGACACATAGGATATCAGTTCGTAGTGAGAGGGCTTCCTTCCAAAGGAAAGACTGTTTCCAGGGGCTATTTAACCTCATAGGTTGAGAAAAGTAAATTTGAGCATCATTTTTATGTGCAGTCTCTATATACTAGTCAGTGTCGAGAAAGAAGGTGTATTGTAGAGTAAACAGCAACTTCATGGTATAGAATACAAAACAATTTAGCAGAGTGAAACAATGAATGAACGTAAGGTTCAGAAGACAAATACAGAGGTACTGTATTAAGTTTGGGGTAACAGTTCCTAGCAAGCCAGAAAGTAGTCTATTTACGATAGAGCCTTGCATCAGAACTAAGAAGTCTCTTGCCTAGTAGTAGGATCAATCGCAGTTGTTGTGATTTGTAAGTCGAGTGAGGGCGGTGTTTGCTGTGAAGACATGGAGGAGGGTTATCTACGTCATGCAGAAGGGACATCGGGATGTTCCAGGAGAGCAATAATTCTTTTCCTTCATCAAGGGTGAGGATGGTATGAACCGTACCATCTCTACTGATTTGACAGGAAATCCCCATCGTTATAGAATCTTGTGTTTATGGCGCAAAGTTGTAACCATTGCCTGTTCACGTCAGAGGCGCATAGTAGTTGCAGAAAAGTCAGTATAACACTGGATGTCTCTGAATCTTGCAGGCCAAGATTTACGAGATAAAGTCATCATTTGTTCCTTAATGTGGAAGAAATGGAATCTGGTGAGAACATCCAATGGGGAGCAATCTGGGAAAATTTAGCAAAGTCCTGTAAATATGAGTGAAGATCAGCAAGTGCTATATTTTCTGGGATACTGCAGAACTTAATATTATTCCTGTGGGAGCAGTCCTCCATATGTACTACTGTAGTTTGGTTTTCAATTTTTCAAAGTCCTCTTCAAAGTCATTGCGTGTATCAATAACTTTGTTGTGAGAAGCTGCAAAATCTCCCAGTTTGTTTTCAATGTGTAGTACTCTGCCCTCCAGGGCCATGACAGAGTACTGCAGAAGTAGTAGTAGTACCGTGTTTATCCTAAAATAAGACCTACCCCGAAAATAAGCCCTATCTAGATTTTCCAGGTTTTTTCTAGTAGGCTTGAAATATAATCCCTACTCCAAAAATAAGCTCTAGCTAGTTTAACCTTTTCCCGACATCTGCCGTGTGATTACGGCAGATTCCGGGTCCTTAAAGATGTACCATAGCTACTGTACCGTGTCTCTGCTGTAATGTAGGGCGGAGTCCCAGAGTTAATGTCTACTCTGATCGCAGGCATTGTTGAGCGTGCCCCCGCCCCTCCCACTCCAAAGCATTACAACTGCCTGGGGCCGGTCCATGACCCTAAAGCAACCCCCGGGGCAGGTCCCCACTGCTATAGCTACTGTTCTGGGTCTCCGCTAATGTACAGCAATGTGGAGAATCTCCCATAAACTGCAATACATTGATTCAAGCCGCCTAGGGGGGATTAATAGCGTAAAAAAAAAAAATAACTAAAAGTTCAAGTCCCTCCACTTTCACTAGAATACAGTTGTGCTAAAAAGTTTACATACCCCGGCAGATTTTTTGTTTTTTTTGGCCTTTTTTCAGAGAATATGAATGATAACACAAACTTTTTCTCCACTCATGGTTAGTGGTTGGTTGAAGCCATTTATTGTCAAACTTCTGTGTTTTCTCTTTTTAAATCATAATCACAACCAAAAACATCAAAATAACCCTGTTCAAAAGTTCACATACCCTGGTGATTTTGGCCTGTTACATGCCCAGAAACCAAACCATGGTCAGGTAAACCAACCAAAATTTCGGCCGCAACTGCCCAGAAAATTGTTCGGGATGCAAAGAAATACCACAAAGAATCTCACCTTCAATATGCCAAACAGCACAGAGACAAGCCTCAAAACTTCTGGAACAAGGTAATTTGGAGTGATTAGACAAAAATCGAACTTTTTGGCCACAACCATAAACGTTACATTTGGAGAGGTGTCAACAAGGCCTATGATGAAAGGAACACCATTCCTACTGTAAAGCACGGAGGTGGATCACTGATGACGTGGGGATGTGTGAGCTTCAAAGGCACAGGAAACTTGGTCAAAGCTGAAGGAAAGATGAATGCAGCACGTTATCAGCAAATACTGGAGGCAAATTTGCACTCATCAGCCAGGAAGCTGCGTATGGGACATACTTGGACGTTCCAACATGACAACGATCCAAAACACAAGGCCAAGTCGACCTGTCATTGGCTACAGCAGAAGAAAGTGAAGGTTCTGGAGTGGCCATCTCAGTCTCCTGACCTCAATATCATTGAGCCATGAGTGGAGAAAAAGTTTGTGTTATCATTCATATTCTCTGAAAAAAGGCAAAAAAAAAACAAAAAATCTGCCGGGGTATGTAAACTTTTCCGCACAACTGTACATATAAAACTAAAAAATTACTGTGAAACATATACACATAAGGTATCCCTGTGTCCGAAAATGCCCGGTCTACAAACTTATAAAAATATTTTTCCAGTATAGTGAACACTGTAGCGGGGAAAAAAAAAACCAAAAGTGCTGAACCGCACTTGACTAAGCTGTTGATAGGAGACAAAGTATTTGGGATTAGATATTTAGTCCCTGAGTATGATCCTTGTTGTTGAGGCTGAAGCTTCTGAACAGTAGAGCGGATGTCCTCTGAGGTGGAAGGTAAATGCAAGGCAGGTGTATCATGGATGGCATGAACAAGATATTCCTCTGGATCTATAAGATTGGAGGTAGGAGACGGAGGAGTGAACTCTGTAGGACTGAATGTTACACAGCAGTTATCACTGTCTCTACTGCGTTCCCATGCAAAATAGTTGGTTGATATCCGACCATTTCAGTGGTTTTTTTTTTTGTCTTTCACCATGGTGGGATGCTATCGTATAAGAGGTTTGACAAAGTGAAGGTTGGAAGTTAAGGGCTATTGTCATGTTGGGTCGATTGTCAGCGCTCAGGCCTGGGGTTTAGGCCAAGATGGGTAGCATTATGAGAGTTATCCCCTAGAAGGACGTAGCTTGAAGGAGGTGTTGTCAAAGAGGTGGGAGTAGGAAAGCATGTAAGAAGCCTCCCTGTGTGAAGTCTCAACACTTGCAGCGGGACAATTGCAATCCAAAATAGTGTTGTGCCAGGAGGAATTACAGTAGGGCCAAACCAGTAAAAGGTAGGAGTAGCAGTTAGGGAGATAACAGTGTTGGAGCTTATTATAGGCAGAAAGGAAAGTGAGGAGTCTCTCTGGTGTAAATGTTGAAACTCAGCACTCACCTTTCCACTGGAGTTTGTCTGGTGACTCTGCCAGGAGGAGTGACCTGAGGATCAAATGCTAGGACAGCCTGGAAGGGTCTGTGGGTCATATGGAGAGTGAACTCTGGAGGTGTCCAGGCAGGGGTTCCAGAGAGAATCAAGCCAAAGGGTTTATCCAGTAATATGCCACTTGTGGTCAGAAGTGGTGCTGGGACCTGCGGGAAGAATATCAGCTGGCCTAGAGATGTTGCATAGGGACTGAACTACTGGAGGGGCAATGTGGAGCTCACCTTAAAGTCAATGGGTATAGTGCTCAGAAGTGGCGGCCGCGTTTGCAGTTAGTAGAGGCCAGGTCTCCCAAGATGGCAGGCAGCAGCGGTGGGTAGCAATCAGTGAGAATTGGTGCAACCAGCGTCAGATGTCTCAGTAGCAGGTGCCGGTTTAGGAGGCGAGAAGAGGCCAGTGTAGTGTGGCAAATCCTTGGCCCGGCAAGTCTGAGTAAGTAGTGTGTAACAGAAGCAGAGCTCGGGCATCCAAGATGGCGATCTCCAAGGTGAGGCAGGGGTAGGTCTCAGCGCTCAGTCTTTGGCAGCACCTCCATTTAACGGTGATATAATAGCCACAAAGGATGGACTGGGACTTGGGGGATAGCCCCGGGGCATTTGTGAATGAGCAAGTAGTAGGATGTCTCTGATTATCATCAGATTTAGTGTGGCAGGCTGAGGAGCACAAATTCACACATCCTTCTGCTATGCTGGCAAGCTCCCTCCCTCACAGTATGCAATTTTTATCCACAAGTTTTGCATTAATTTATTTTCCAGAAATGAATATGCAGCTGATGGTGATAGGTGAAAATGGCAATTTTTCCAGGAATACGTAAATTCAGTGCGTAAAATGTTGTGCCCAGCTTGTTTAAGAGATGAACACTCCAAAAGTTGTTGTGCCTGAGTTACCCGCTTAACAGTTTTTGGAGTGTGTGTCACTGCTGACACAATCTGAGTACAACATATCGGGCACAATCTCTGAAACAATTGCAATTTTCACTTTTCATTATCAGCTGTGCATTTCATTTCTGGAAATTAAATTAATGCAATCCTCAAGGGTTAAAAATGCTTGCTACGACACTTGATAAATCCCTTCAGGGGTGTAGTCAGGGGCGCACCGCTAATGAGGCGAAGTGAGGGGGGGCGGCATTTTTACTATTTAATGTAAACCAGCCCAGGACAGGCCGCTTTAAAAAAAAAAAAAAAAAAACAGAGCTGAGCGGGGCGCCTGTCCTGGGCTGGTTTACAAGACGTCGCATCTCAGCACAGGCGGCGATACAATGACGTCATCACGCCGCCTACGCTGAGACACAGACGTCGCGGACAAGAAGAGGAGGCGGCGGCTGCATCAAGGCATCGCAGGCGAGTATAGCTTTTTTTTTATATATATAAATAGGCCGTGACCTGTTGGAGTATCCCCGGCAGGTCAGGGCCTATTTATTTACCTACCCCGCGTCTGCTCGTGGCCGCCCCCACTTCCCCTTCTGCTATGGACCGCAGAAAGGGAAGTGGATGCCGCTGTGAGCAGCCGCGGGGATCGGTAAGTTAGGCCGCGGGCCGCAAATACTACTATTATTATACTCCGGGGTCTATTCAGACCCCGGAGTATAATAATCGGAGGCCTAGGGTTGGTGAGGGAACATAAAAACCAATGTTACTCACCTTCTGCGATCCGATGTAACTCCGAGCAGGCTTGAGGCCTCTGGTGACGTCATCAGGTCGCATCGCCGGCCTGATCACGTGACGTGAAGTCTGAAAAGACCCCAGAGTATAATAATAGTTCATGGGTCGGCCACTATGGAGCATAATACCCTGTGCAGGGACCACTGTAGAGCATAATACCCTGTGCAGGGGCCACTCTGGAGCATAATACAAGTGCAGAGGCCACTATAGAGCATAATACCGAGTGCAGGGGCCACTATAGAGCATAATACCGGGTGCAGGGGCCACTATGGAGCATAATACCGGGTGCAGGGGTCACTATGGAGCATAATACAAGTGCAGGGGCCACTATGGAGCATAATACCAGTGCAAGGGCCACTATGGAGGATAATACCAGTGCAGGGGCCACTATGAAGCATAATACCAGTGCAAGGGCCACTATAGAGCATAATACCAGTGCAGGGGCCACTATGGAGCATAATACCATGTGCTGGGGCCACTGTGGAGCATAATACCGTGTGCAGGGGCCAATATGGAGCATAATACTGTGTGCAGGGGCCAATATGGGGCATAAAACTGTGTTCAGGAGTTGCTGTGGAACATAATATCGTGTGCAGTGGCCAATGCGGGGCATAATACCGTGAGCAGGGGCCACTATGGAGCATAATACCGTGTGCAGGGGCCGCTGAGAGGCATAATACAGTGTGCAGGGGCCGCTGCGGGCCATAACACTGTGTAATACTGTGTGCAGGGGCTGCTGTGGAACATTATAGTGTGTGTAAATGGGGCGCTATAAACATGGGCTATGGCACCTGTTTATATTATACGCTGTCTGTTTATAGTGACCGTGTGATGTAATTGTAGCCTTGTCACATACTGTAGACATGTACAGGACGAGGCTGCAGTTACATTACATGGTCGCTATGAGATGAATTACACTATGTAAACAGAGAAGCGGTCACGGTGCTTACACAGGTACCATTCAAACCGGTGGTCATTGGGGGTCCTGGGTTTTTGAACCCCACTGATTAGTTTATTAATGACCTGGAAAACCTTTTAATTAGTTAACACCTGGGGTATTATTAATAAGGGGCACTATTTATACAGGGTACACACGGACATTATTAATATAAAGATGCACTTGGGAGTATTATTCATTATGGGGGGTTATATCATATATTCTATAATTGGGGGTAGCAGCAGAATGGGGGCTTTGTGTAGGTGAGGACAATGTGGGTTGGATGCCTGGAAAAGTGAGGAGCCAAAGATGTCTGTGTTGCAACCTTTACAGAGACAAGTCACAGCTGGAAGAAGTGGTCATGGCGGTCCAGAGGGAAGAGAAGGGAAATGTGAAGGATTAGTCAGAGACGTCACCTGTAAGTCACAGAATGTTACTGCCCTGTATTCACCTAAATGATAGAGGATAAATACCTGATTGATGGGGGTCTGTCTGCTGAGACCCCCACTGAGCCTGAGAATTGGTTTTTTTCCCCTCACTAGGTGGGAATCCAGCCTGGCTGCAGCCATATATAGGTGTGTCGCTTGGCGGATGGACGAACCCGCGTGGCTCTCATTCACTTTAATGGGAGTGCCACAGATACCCGAAGTCCAGTACTCAGCTATCTGCGGCGCTCCTATTATAGAGAATGGGGGCCACGTGGGCTCGTCCATCCACCAAGCAGAAGATATGTGAAGTTACTTTCATTGTCAATGCCGTGTTGTTGATCTGATACTAAAGTAATACAGGAAGAAGAATTCTTAAAAACTGTTTTATAACTTTGTGTATTGTGTATATTGTGCAACGATAACAGTGTGTTAAACTAGTAGCATGGAAACTCAGTTTTTTTTTTGGGGGGGGGGGGCGTCTTTCTATAGTCCGCCTCAGGCAGCAAAGAGGCTAGGTTCACCACTGGGTGTAGTTTCCAAAATGGGGTCACATGTCTCTGGATTCCACTTTACTAGCAATTCAGGAGCTCTGCAAAAGTGGCATGACATCCAAAAACCAAACTGTGCTTCAAAAACCAAATAATGCTCTTTTTCTTCTGTGCCTGGCTGTGCCCAAACAGCAGTTTATACATATGCAACTTTTTTGTATCCGGGATAACCTACTTAATAGCTTTAGGAGTGCATGTCTCTGGATGCCGTGATCAATAGATCTGGGGGCATGATCTCCCCCGTTGCCCCTCAGACCTCCCACAATAAGATTGTGGCTTCGAGGGGTTGCCATGGCAGCCAGGAGGCCGGGTCATGGCATCCTGACTGCCAATACATAGTTCCAATAGGAACTACTGTGCAATGTTTTGCAATAATATGTATTGCAGTACATTGCACAGGGGATCTGAGATCCCAGTTTCAAGTCTCCTTGTGGGACATGTAAAAAGTGAAAAAACACAAACATAGTAAAAACACACAAAAATAAACAACCAATAGCAATTAAAAAACCCACATTTATATTTAAAAAAATATATAATGTAAACAAACAAACATCTTAGGTATCTCCAGGTGCATATGTCCCCGCTATCCAAAAATACCGTTAATTATCCTGTACAGTGAACACTGTAAAATAATAAATACAATAAAATACCGCAATGCTCAAATTAACATATTTTTGTCACTTTGCTTTCCCCAAAAAATAACAATAAAAAGTGATCAGAAAGTCCTACATACTAAACATTGGTACCAATAAAAAGTACAACTTGCCCCGCAAATAAAGAGCCCTTACATAGCTCTGTCAACAGTACAGTAAAAAAAAAAAAGTTATAGGCATCAGATTACGGTGACCCCAGGAAAATCGTTCATTTTCAAAAAGTGACCTTTTATTTGTAAAAGCTGTAAAACGTAATATAAATCAATATGAATATGGTATCGCCGTAATCGTAATGACCTGCCGGACAAAGCTGCCATGTCATTTTTAATGCAGAGTGAACACCATAAAAACAAAATGCAAAAAATGATACAATTGTATGTTATTTCACATGGACCCCCATAAAACGTAAATAAAAGCTAATCAAAACATATGTACCCCAAAATGGTGGCAAATGAAAGTACAACTCATCACACAAAGAATAAGCCCTCACATAGCTATGTCGACAGAAAAATAAAAGGTTATGAATTTTGGAAGATGGGGAGGAAAAATATTAAAAAAATTGCCGAGTATTAACGTACAAACTGCCCTGCGTCATTAAGGGGTTAAAGGGTTAACAAAATTCCCAAATGCTGTTTTGCATTATTTGAGGGGTGCAGTTTTGAAAATGGGGTAATGTATGGGGGATTTCAAATATATAGGCCTTTATAATCCCCTTCAGAACTGAAGTGATCCCTAAAAATGAGTTTGGGAAATTTTCATGTAAATCTGGAAAATCACTGTTACACTTGTAAGCCTTCTAACATCCAAAAATAAATTAAATGACAATAAAAAGATGATGCCGATATAAAGCAGAGATATGGTAGATAATAATTATTATTGTATTTGGGTGGTATGACTATCTGAAAAGCAGAGCATTTCACATTCTGAAAATTGCGTTTCTTTTTGTTTTTTTTATAAATTACCAGCAAATTTCATATATTTTTTTTAATGAATAAATACAAAAATATTGATCAATTTTTACCACTAACATGAATTACAATGTGTCACGAAAAAAGTCTCAAAATCACTTGTGTAAATTAAAGCGCCTCAAAGTTATTGCCATATAAAGTGAAATATGTCAGTTTTGAAAAATGAGGCTGTGTCCTTAAAGGGGTATTCCCATGAACATAACCATTTTTATATTTGTAGATAATTAAAAGTTAAACATTTTTGCAAATATAACTAAAGTTTTTAAAGATTTTGCAGAGTTTTAAAGATTTTCTCTAAATATCTTGTGGTCACGAGTTGTTGTCTTGATAGGTTGCCAGTGGATACGACCATGAATGCAGAATCTTTCTAGAGTCAGAAAATTAGCTATGATTTGCCTTATTGTGGCCGGGATATCTTCTAAAACATGTAGTTTCTCTGCCTGATAAACTAGCTATAATAAGAAAATCATGACGGAGTTCCTGACAAGTTCCAGACCATAGAAAGTTTCTGCATATGTGGTCGTATCCATTGGCATCCGATCAAGAAAGCAGACTGTCACCACTAAGATAGTTAGAGAAAATCTTTAAAACTCTGAGGAATTTTTAGCTACTTATATTTGCAAAAATCTTTAACTTTGCATTATCTACAAATATAAATATGATTATGTTCATGGGAATACCCCTTTAAGGTACTTTTAGGCTGTGTCCTTAAAGTTAAAGGGGATCTGTGAGAAGGTTTTTCCACCATAAACTGGCTCCATGATGTGCAGGATGAAGTATTTCCCTTTCCATTGGTACTCCCTGGTTCTCCACTAGTAGCAAAGTGAAGCTATAAATGTCAGAAAGCATAAAAAGTAATAAGCAAATGAACCTAAGTAGTCACAGTGGGCGGGGCACAGCTTGAGTCTAGTTACGCTGTCCAATTCACACCTCCAGGGAATGATTGACATCTCCCTTGTGACATCAGGGGTTGAGAGAACTGTGAGGGCGATTTCAGTCATTCCCAGGAGACGTGATTAGCAAGGAGACAGCATGACTAGACTGAAGCTACTCTTCACTCCCAGTGACTACTTAGGTTAATTTGTATACTGAGACAATTTGAAATGTGGCAACATTATGTGTGGATATTTTGCTTTTAGGCATTTGTTGTATTGTGTTACTACTTTTTAAGTACAGGTGCTATGTAGAGAGGGAAAGATGAAGAAGGATTATAAGTCGTATATTCACAGACTGTGATGTCAACTAAAAGCATAGCCAATTTCTCTGGGTTTCAGCTATCCCGATATGATAGATTTATTTCATAAATCAATCATACCTCTGGTTGTATATGTATATTTGTTGTACCGCACTCTGTTTTCACAAGGTGCCAGTTAAGGCCAATCTTTATTTCAGAGAGATTGACAGCACTCAGTAATGTGTTCACTGATTCTGTGGCAGAGATACCGATCCATAAAAGAACTGCTGCTGTCCCATCTCACTTAGGTATAATCTCCCAGTGTGTCTCTCTTGCTCCAGATTTATCTCCCATGTGGTATCTCCCTCACCTCCCCAGATATAATCTCCCTCCCTGTGGTATCTAAAGCCTCACAAATCCTGGTGAGGTTCAGCTTGAATCCCCACTCCCCTTAGAACTTCTTTCTTGGCCACCTGTAAAACAAGAGCTATATGGTGACTTTGGCTGAAACACCTGTTGCGCGACCAAAATTCGCAGTATCACCCTGCGACACCTTCACTGATCTAAGTAAATGCAGTCGCATTAGGGGATGTTGCGACCGTGACTTCTAGTCGCAAAAAAAAGCTGTATTCACAGGACCCTCAGGGACACAATGCTACTCCATTCACTTACATTAGTATGTCGCAGCCAAAGTCGCCATGTAACTCTAGCCTAACTTTTAGCTGCATTGCTGGGTCTTTTACATGACCCAATGATGCAGCACTAAGAGCCAGGGTCCCCTTTTAAGCCTCCCAAGAGTTGATTGTGCCCCACACAAGTTAACAGTACCCTTTTGTGACTCCCACAAGGTAACAGTGCTCCCGGCAAAGATATAGCTCCCCCCACAATTAATTGTTCCCCAACAGGTAACAGTTCCCCCCATAGATAGTAGTACCCTCCCACAGGTAAAAGTCCCCCTAAAATACTGTTCAGGCCACCGGTATCATTTCTCTTACCCAGTCTCAACTTCTCAACTCTCTCCAACAGTATCAGGTTTCCCACTCCCAAAGTTTATCCTCCCAGTTACACTGACAAGCAAAAGGGTAACAATGTTTGAACTTTAGACTTTAATGCTCCATATCTCACCATCCACTTTAGCTTTGATAGTGAGACTACCATCATTTTATAGACAATCATCTTAGCTATCTCATACATAAATTTGACCTGAAACTATTTAGCATATGATTAATTATGCAGATTCTTATCATGTAACTGCATTGCTACTGTTTTGCTCCTGATGGTGAAAAAAATCTTTTTATTCTTATATACTACAAATTACAACCTGTTCTCACATTCTCTACATTAGTTTGATTCCCAAGCGAAAGGTCACTGGTTCAAATCGAGGATCAGCCATGAAGAAGATTTCCTAAGAAAAGAGAAACCGCATCATCCAGCTCAGCGATAGTGGTCTCTCGGCCAAGAAAATTGCCAAACTGCATCATGTGAGTGCCATGACAGTTGGAAGAATACGAAATGAAGTCTGTCCATCCATTCAAAAGCCAAGAGGTGGACATCCGGGCAAGATATCAGAGTCAACAAGTCGGCTCATCACAAGATCTAATAGTTCTGGCACGACAAACTTGGTAGTGGAGGTGACTCGTATGCTTTGTAATAGTGACGTCCATGCAAGAGACACATGTTACACAAGTCTGGAAGGGTGGCCTGAAAAAAAGATGTAGCCTTGACTTCAATATTGTCATAAGAAGCATCGGTTCAAGTTTTCAAAAAAGTACAAAAAGTGAACAATAGAAGATTGGAAACGGGTGATTCAGAGTGATGAAATAAAACTGAATAGACCGGGCTCTGATGAGTTCAGGGTCTGGAAGAAACAAGGTAAAAAAGGAGCTAACATATTGAGAAATTGAAGGAACTGTCAAGTTTGATGGAGTAAGCCTGATGATACGAGGTTGTTTCACAGCCAAAGGTGTTGGATATTTGACCAAGATTGATGGCGGTCTCAATGCTGAGCTATATGTGAGTATCCTACAAGACGAGTTACTTCGTACACTTGAGTACTATGGGTATGAAAAGTATGGCATAGTGTTCCAGCAGGACAACAGCCCGAAGCATATGTCGAGATTTGCAAAAAAATGGTTCAATGACAATGAACTGGCGGTGCTGGATTGGCCCCCACAGTTTCCAGACCTCAACCCAATCGAATACTTGTGGGTAGAGTTGAAGAAAAATCTGTATTTGTACCCAAGTGAGTCGACCAGTATGACCAACATTTGGAACGTATAAAAGAGACCTGGGATCAGATTTTGGTTGAGACAAGCTTGAATCTGACCGAGAGCATGCCCAGAAGGATTCATGCAGTGTTGAAAGCCAAAGGTGGATTTACAAAATAATAATAATTAAAATTTAGAGTTTTAGGAGCAAAACAGGAACAATGACAATAATCTGCATAACTAATCATATGCTAAATAGTTGCAAGTCAAATTTATGTATGAGATAGCCAAGATGATTGTGTATAAAAGTTCAAAACATTGTTACCATTTTGCTCATCTATGTATATCAACCACCCATAAAATCTTTCTTCCCCATCTTATCTACATCCTCACCATATTCATCTCTCAATATTATTTACCCTTCCTCTACATATTTAATCTTTATCATTATTCATCCTTTCTCCTATGTATAATCTCGCTGCAGGAGCCATCCTGCAACAGAAAAGGTATGGGGACAGTGGGGACTCGTAATAGGAGTAACTGGAGGGGGATCAGGGTTCATAAAACGATAAAATGCCTTATAACAGACGGCATTAACCCCTAGACGTCGCTAATCTGCCTATTTATGTCGCTTTATCTGATGCTGCAGTCGCGTTAATTAACGTCAAAACACCTGTGATTTACAGCTGCTCCTGCAATAGTGATAAGTTCCGACATCTCCATGCTGAAGTTAAAGTTACTGTGGGGGAGTTACACTGTGATAAGGGAAGCTTTTAGGACTTTTATCATCACTTCTATCAACAAAATTTAACCCTTTATAGTGATCATAGTAAAGTGAAACTTACTTTGCATTCACACTGTGCTAGCAGGACTTGCTCCTCTGCCAGCCCCCACCATCACCTACTTCCTGGATGTTTGCTCTGTCTCAGCAGGGAGCCTAGCTAGAGACAGCAGTTTACAGCCCTCTACTATACTAAACTACTGGTTAATTTACACATGGACCAGGGGTCCAGAAAATAAGCCATGCTGGATATAAAACCATATAAGGCTAAGGCTCCACGTGGCGTCCCGCAAAAAAAAAAAAGCGCTGTGGGAGAAACCGCGGCGGGATCGCATCACGGTTCTTTCCAAAGCGCTTTAGACAGAAAGTTTGCAGAGTTTTCCTCTGCGGACTTTCTGTTTCAATTATACCTATGGGAAAACCGCCGGTGTTTCCATAGGTATAATTGACATGCTGCAATTTCCAAAACCGTGGCAGTTTTGGAAATCGCCGCGTGTCCGCAGCGCGTTTTTTCCGCAAAGTGGGCATGGGATTCACTAGAATCCCATCCACTTTGCTCTGACTGTAAAACGCCACAATTTTTTTTAGGCATTTACGCCACGTGGGGCTTTTGCCTAAAACCTAATTTTTTGTTGAAAAACTATATAAATGTGTTCCCCTGTGATCAGAAGAACTAGAAAGTCTAATTTTAATATGTTTATATGCAATAGTATATATAAAAACTATTTTGTTTTCGGTAAAAAGCAAAATTTACATTTTTTTTTCACATTTTATAACATTCTTCCGCTTCTAGCGAAAAAAAAATATGGCAATCACACTAAACGTCCAAATATCTAGTACCAAATTATATATATATTATATATTGTGAAATTTCCATTGTAACCTCAGGATTGCTTTAATGTATTGTACTGTATATTTCAGAAAAGAACACTGAAATGGCAATGACAATTCTGTTAGATCCCATATAAGCATCCTCTTTTCCAATGAAAGATGGTATATTTCACTTTAAGTGTGTGCACTCAAATGACCAGTGCGTTACAATGTGTAAGTAATTAAGAAGTAGGTATTTTATTGCCTCTTCTATGAGTTTTCTTTCCCTCCCTTGCTAAAACTGTTAACCTTCTCTTTCTATATTTACATAAACTAGTTTCAGCCTTGATATATTTCTAATCTTCACCACTTAATGATGAATTACCATATCAGACTAGGTAGATGTCCTATTTCATCCGCTGTGGAGAACCCATCTTATGCTGAGACAAAATATACTCTGTTCTTGTTCCATTCCCTTCCCTTAAGTTTTAATTCTGAACAGCCGGCTCCGTTCAGCCTCACTGGTTCGCCATGGCTCATAATTTGTGTTAGGATTAATTAACTAATTACCGACAAATGTCCGTTGGCGAGAGGCTGCCTCTGCATGTCAACTCCAAGTATTTAATTATTTTAATCATTTTCTTTCATCTTCACAATTTATGCTTTTGCAAGACGGTTTCGAGGCATCTTTTAATTATTATGCTGTTTTCTTTTTTTTCTAATTTTCCTGGGGTAAGATGCATATATCCTATCATATTAACCCTCTACTTTTAGCAAACTCTTAGTTTTTGTGAGGTATGTAAAAGGTGCCCATTACATTATATTCATTTGCTATAGTATGTCCAGTATTGTATAGGACTGCGACGATTAAACTCTTTTTTGTATTTGCTTATGTGGTCTAAGATATTGATTCAATTTTTTTCCACTGCTCTCAGCACTGCTAGTTAGGTAATGTTTCTTCTTCAAGTTATGTAGAATATATTAGTTAAATACATTTAGGAAATGAATTTGATCTACAAAAGCATCATTAATATATTGATAATTATTTGATTAGTTGATGACCAACAGCCTGAGATCCATGCGGATTTGCCCATGCGGAAGTTTCCCCATGATTATGGCAGCCAATTATGGATCGGTACTATGAAGTTGTGATGTTGTGTCTACAGCAGGGGTCTCAAACTCGCGGCCCACGGGCTAACTGCGGCCCTCGGGACAATACTGTAGTTTGCGGCCCCCACCTCAATATCAAAGTTTAATGTTAGTGCGGCCCGAGTTTGATATGAATGGCACCAGGGGCGCACTGTCTGGGGGTGGCATTTTTTACTATCTAATGTAGACCAGCCCAGGACAGGCCTCTTTAAAAAAAACAACGCTGAGCGGGGCCTGTCCTGGGCTGGCTTACGAGACGTCCGCATCACAGCGCAGGCAGCGATATAATGACGTCATCGCACCTCCTACGCTGAGACATAGACGTCTCGGACAAGAGGAGGAGGCGGCGGCTGCATCAAGGCATCGCAGGTAGGTGAGGATAAGTTTTTTTTTATTTATATAAATAAGCCGTGACCTGCTGGAGTATCCCCAGCAGGTCACGGCCTATTTATTTCCCTACCCGGCGTCTGCTCGTGGCCGCCCCCACTTCCCCCTTCTGCTATGGGACGCAGAAAGGGAAGTGGATGCCGCTGTGAGCAGCCGCGTGCATCGCTAAGTGAGGCCGCGGGCCTCAAATACTACTATTATTATACTCCGGGGTCTTTTTAGACCCCGGAGTATAATAATCGGAGACCCAGGGGAGGTGAAGGAACATAAAAATCAATGCTACTCACCTCTCCTGCGATCCGCTGTCACTCCGAGCAGGCTTGGGCGCTCTGGTGACGTCATCAGGTCGCGTCGCCGGTCTCATCACGTGACTTAATTAGACAGGGCCGAAAGCTGCTGGGAGTGCTCCGGTTTCCAGTATAGGTAAGTAACACTGGTTTTTATGTTTGTCACCTCCCCTGGGTCTCCGATCATTATACTCTGGGTTCTGAAAAGAACCCAGAGTATAATAATAGTTCTTGGGTGGGCAACTATGGGGCACAATACCGTGTGCAGGGGCCACTATGGAGCCTAATACCAGTGTAGGGGCCACTATGGAGCATAATACCGTGTGCAGGGGCCACTAGGGAGCATAATACAAGTGCAGGGGCCACTAGGGAGCATAATACAAGTGCAGGGGCCACTAGGGAGCATAATACCGTGTGCAGGGGCAATATGGAGCATATTACCGGTGTGGAAAACCTGATGCGGCCCAGCCTCACCCAGACTCTACCTCCAGCGGCCCCTGGGTAAATTGAGTTTGAGACCCCTGGTCTACAGGGTCATGTCATATTCTCATGTAATTTCTCTGCATTCAGAACAGAGGCCCCAAGCAGCTAAAGCAGTGGCCATGGTAGTGGAACCATTATTTTTTAAGACTGTAAGTATATATAAGAATGTTTTAATTTTCTTATATTGGTCATTGTAACAGGCTTTTTCAGAAATTCACCTAGATCTTGGAAAATATTTTTAAGCATATAAATTATATTAAAGAAGCACTCCACCATCTAAATTTATTCCACCCTTGTGCAAGCACTGTTAATAAACTACCTTTACTTTGGTTTGCAATGACTACCAACTTTTTTTTTTTTAACATGGATACCCAATTTTGTCCACAGTCATGCCCTCCCTTTTGCACATGTTTTGAATAGTAGAAATCTCTTTCTGTATGTCGCAATGCTGATTCATGTCGGGACTGGAATCCTACAAACCCCATGCATTCTTGGGGAGTGACCCCTGCTTTGTGGTCTAAAATCTGCAGTACAATTTACATTGTTCAACCAGAACTAGTGTAAAGCGTAGTTCCTGCAGTATAAAAATGTACAATAAATGGAATTGCCCTTTAACCCTGTAGTCATTAGAGGGCATTGATTTTACACTAGCACTTCCTATTCTAAATGTTACACCTCAGGTAGATGAGGCTATGTTCACACCTATGTCAGAGACTCCATCAGTTTCTTTACAGATTCTGCCATATTTGACATGCTGTTATTTTTCCCATAAAAACATCAGATAACCCCCTCAGAACTCCAACTGACCCCATTAAATGTCAAAGGGAACCATTGGGTACTGTTGGTGCCTGTTTGTTTTAACAGAGCCTAATATGGGGACTAGAAGCATATTTCTTATATGCATCTAATTCTGAATGTGTATCTTGTATTATGAAAATAAATATATTCCAGTTTAAATACCCTAAGAGTAATATTTTGCAGTCTCCTGGACCTCTTTGTACATTTGACATTTCTACACACTGACAAGACCTAATCACAAGACTTCATTTGTAGTTTCAGAAAGTTTTTTCGTTTACAAAAGTAGATGCC
Organism: Leptodactylus fallax; assembly: GCA_947044405.1. Classification (NCBI taxonomy): domain Eukaryota; kingdom Metazoa; phylum Chordata; class Amphibia; order Anura; family Leptodactylidae; genus Leptodactylus; species Leptodactylus fallax. The sequence continues at coordinate 743,965 of CAMRHE010000065.1, read as the reverse complement.
CCAGGAAAGCCCATTAGAAGGAAGAGACAAAGCCATTACTAGAGTAACGTGTTATTATTCCTTAAATAATGACTGAATTGTTATCAGAATGATGCCTCTGTCTGTCACTCGAACCTCTTGGGAAACCTCTGTGTAATCTGTATGCATCCTAACCGCAGGTCACTTTATAATGGGGCAGAAGCAACTCTTTCTTATGGTAGGAGGAGCTGTTAGAGCTGATTTGATGTCATTTATAATCTGTCACATTTTTAGCAATTGGATGGGTAAAGCTTTTCTTGAAATGTTAGTAAACTAAAGCATACTAATGATATGATTATATGTGCAATATTGTTTTCAGTATATTAATCTTAAAAAAAGTAATGCAAAAAAAACATACAAGGCATTTAATGTTAACTTATAAATATAATTCCTGTTGTTTGGATATAATTTATGACACTTTTAATTTATTGAATTCATTCAAGGAATCTATACATAGTAAAAGTCACACATATCAACCTAAAGAACCTAGATATAAATTTACGGAGTTAAGAAGTAAAAATGATGTTTCTTTTCTGGAAAAAAACTTGCAGTAAAATAACTGACATCTGATAATTTAGCAATATCAGGGCAAATGTACTAAGAAAGAAATCTTAAGGCTAAGATCCTACATAGCGAAACACTGCAAAAAAATAAAACACTGCAGAAAAAACCACAATGGAAACGCATCACGTTTTTTTTCCATAACGAGTTTCATTGTGTTTTCTCAGGGTTTTTCTATGCAGACGTTTTGCCGTTTCCGCAGGTATAATTAACATGCCACGATTTTCAAAAACGTGGGCGTTTTTGAAAACACAGCTTTTTTGCTGCAGATTTTTTCTCTGCAATGTACTGTATGGATGGGATTAGCCAGAATCCTATTCATTTTGTAGGTACACAGCTTTTTCTGCCGCAGCATTTGGGGCTTCAGCCTAAAGGGGTTATCCAGGGAGTTGAAAGTAACCTACCTGCTTCAGACAGTAGTTGCAGTTGGACTTGTGGGTTTTAGGTTAACTCTGACTCATGGTCACGTGATCAGAACTAGCCCCTGTCATCAGGTTGCTTTGCCTCATTCTTTCTCTTCTGGTTCCACTGGTTTCCAGGGGTTCTCCGGGCAAAAGAATTTTTTTTAAAAAAAGGTATTTTGGTGATATCAATGGGTTAATAAGTGCACCAAAATACCTTTAGCAGTGTTTTGAGTGATTTCTGAGTTTCCCTGGGAGCTCCTGACATCTTTAGCATTTGTTTACATGAGTAGCTAGCTTCCTGCTGTCTTAGCTCTCCCTCCCTCTCTCACACCCCCTCCCTGTTTCTCTACAGTCCCTGACAGAAGTTCTGTCGCTTATCCATGTTGTGGAATCAAAAGCTTATAACCTGACTTTAAATTCATCCATTGGTTTTAGAAATGACTCATATGAAAGCTGAAACCCTCCCAAATGATTTTTTGGTTCACTGCTGAAATATTCATCATTTAATGAACACAGAAAGGTCAGATTTTGGCAAGACAAAAGTTTTGTCGCCTTGTCATATAATGCACCCAATCCTAGTTTAAAGCCTCACCTGTGCCCACTAATTGATTGGTTAATTAGTGGGTGTGTATAAAAAGAACTCCAGCACCCCAGACCGTCACTTGAACTGCAACTTCACCTCTGACAACATGCCAAAAATCAACCCTGCGACCAAAGCCTTGATTATAAGAGGCTGAAGACCAGATCCACTGCAGAGGTGGCTGGCACCTTTAATGTGTCTCTGCGTCAAGTACAAAGAATTAAAAAAAGATTTGAAAAGACTGGAGATGTTTTTGACAAGCCCAGGTCCGGCAGACCCCGCAAGACAACTGCTCAGGAGGAACGTTTGTTGGTTAGAAAATCAAAAGCCAGCCCCTCTTCCACTGCAGCAGAGCTCCAACAGGCCTGGTCACCTCAAGTCCCTGTGTCAACTAGAACAGTTTGTAGGATTCCGTCTTGAAATGGCCTCCATGGTCGAATCAGTGCTCAGAAGCCAGCACTAAACAAAAGGCAATTAAAAAAACGTGTGGCATTTACCAAGGCCCACAGCCTGCTAAACGGATGGACGCTGGAAAAGTGGCAGAAGGTGGATTTCTCAGATGAATCTTCAGTTGAATTACACCACAGCCGCCGCAAATACTGCAGGAGACCTACTGGAGCCCGTATGGATCCAAGATACACCCAGAAAACAGTTAAGTTTGGTGGTGGAAAGATCATGGTATGGGGTTACATTCAATATGGGGGTGTGCGAAACATTTGCAAGGTGGAAGGCAATATCAATAGCCTAAAATATCAAGACGTATTAGCTTCCTCTTACATTCCCAATCATAAAAGGGGTCAAATTTTGCAGCAGGATGGTTCTCCATCTCATACAGCCATCTCTACATTAAAGTTCCTCAAGGCAAAGAAGATCAAGGTGCTCCAGGACTGGCCAGCCCAGTCACCAGACATGAACATCATTGAGCATGTTTGGGGTAGGATGAAAGAGGAATCTTGGCAGACAAAACCAAAGAATCTTGATGAACTCTGGGAGGCATGTAAGACTGCATTCTTTGCTATTCCTGATGACTTCATCAATAAATTGTATGAATCATTGTTGAAACGCATGGATGCAGTCAGTGGCGTAACTAGGAATGGCTGGGCCCCAAGGCGAACATTTGACATGGGGCCCCCCAAGCCGCTGCCCCCAAGCCTCCGCCCCCAACCCCCCCCCCCACACAAACCGCATTCCTGCGCACACTATTATGCCCCATAGTGGCCCCTACACACGGTATTATGCCCCATAGTGGCCCCTGCACACGGTATTATGCCCCATAGTGGCCCCTGCACACAATATTATGCCCCATAGTGGCCCCTGCACACAGTAGTTTGCCCCATAGTGGCCCCAGCACACAGTAGTTTGCCCCATAGTGGCCCCGACACACAGTAGTTTGCCCCATAGTGGCCCCTGCACACAGTAGTTTGCCCCATAGTGGCCCCTGCACACAGTAGTTTGCCCCATAGTAGCCCCTGCACACAGTAGTTTGCCCCATAGTAGCCCCTGCACACAGTAGTTTGCCCCATAGTGGCCCCTGCACACAGTAGTTTGCCCCATAGTAGCCCCTGCACACAGTAGTTTGCCCCATAGTGGCCCCTGAACACAGTAGTTTGCCCCATAGTGGCCCCTGCACACAGTAGTTTTCCCCATAGTGGCCCCTGCACACAGTATTATGCCCCATAGTGGACCACCCATGAACGATTATTATACTCTGGGGTCTTTTAAGACCCCAGAGTATAATGATCGGAGACCCAGGGGAGGATAGAAACATAGAAAACACTGCAACTTACCTCTTCCTCGCTCCGGTGCACTCCCGTGCGCTACTTCGGCCATCTTCAATGTCGGGCCGGATCTCGCGCGATCCAGGCCAGTGTCGCGACGCATAATGACGTCGGCTGACGTCTGGGACGTCACCAAACAGGCCCGAAGCCTGCGGAGCGGCGGAGAGGTGAGTTACAGTGTTTTTTATGTTCGCTCACCTCCCCTGGGCCCCCGATCGTCTCAAAAGACCCCGGAGTATAACGATAGCAGTGATTGTGGGGTTCGCGGTAGCGACTGCCACAGGGCTCCGGGCCCCGTAATGTTCCGGGCCCTGTGGCAGTCGCTACCACTGCTACCCCGGTAGTTACGCCCCTGGATGCAGTCCTTCAAGCTCATGGAAGTCACACAAAATATTAAATATGGCTCTAATAGCACCACAACTTCATTCACCAATGTAATGAAACATTTCTTTGTTTTTGAACAGAATTATTTTGATTTTCACATTACTTTATGTGTACGATTTTGTCTTGCCAAAATCTGACCTTTCTGTGTTCATTAAATGATGAATATTTCAGCAGTGAAGCCAATTTATTTTCTTAACCAAAAAATCATTTGGGAGGGTTTCAGCTTTCATATGAGTCATTTCTAAAACCAATGGATGAATTTAAAGTCATGTTATAAGCTTTTGATTCCACAACATGGATAAGTGACAGAACTTCTGTCAGGGACTGTAGATAGCCCACGGACTACTAGTCCTACCTAACTAATCCTGACCACCCCCCACACCCCACCCCATCCCATCATACTTACCTGTCTTCTGTATTCTGGAGATCACTTTCTTCTGTCCCGCCATCTCCTTCTTCTGTGGACTTCTGCGGTGCCTGCGCAATAGAGCCAACAGAGCATGACGCTTCATTCCCAGAAGAATGATGACAGGTAAGTATGATGGGGACGAGTATTGGTAACATTCCGTTTCTGGAAATGGGGAAACGGAAAGTCACCGGAATATCAGAAAGTGTGCCTGGGGCGGTCATACGACCGCCCCAGCGATCTTGATAATTATAGATTTTTTTTATAGTAAGTAAATTAGAAGTTAGGCAGGTGGAGGGGTTTTAGTTTAGGGTTAAATTTTTATTTAACTTTAATTGCCTGTGCTATGAGTACTGGCTGACTTTAGTAAAACTAGCCCCCATAGCAGAGGTAACTAACTATGCAAACAGGAAAGAAGGGAGGGAACAGAGGCACCATTTTTCTGGCGACACACGGTCACTGACATTTTGGGGAGGATCGCTGGTCCCTGAAATGAGATCCGAGGCTGGATATCCATTGCCATGACAGCCGGGAGCCTATTGAAGGCTCCATGCAGCCTGTAATAGAAGTGCAGGTAATTTGCAATGAGGTGATTATTTTTTAACCCTGGGGGGTATAATAAATACAGTAAAAAAAAAAAAAGGAATAAAAAATGTGAATCATCCCCCTTTCACCAGAACACATATAAAATTTAAAAAAATAAAGTGAAACACATATACATTGTATCCCTGTGTCTGAACATGCTTGGTCTACAAAAATTTTTTTTTTCCCCCATAAGGTGAACGCCATACTGGTAAAAGAGCCAAACCGGCGTTTTTTCACTGTTTTGCTTTTATTAAAAATTTGAATAAAAAGTGATGAAAGCAATAGACATTCCCCCAAATAGTATAACTAAAAAGTACATCTGGCCCCGCAAAAAAAGATGCCCTATGCATCCCCGTACAAGGAAATATAAGAAAGTTACAGGTGTCATAATATGACTACTCCAAATAGGTTAGGGGTTAGAATGTTTTAGGGGTTAAAACGTAAATAAAACTATAAATGTGGTATCCCTGGGAATCGTACCAACCCATAGAATACAGGTGAAATGTCATTTTGGATGCACAGTGAATGTCGTAAAAACAAAGCCTGTAAGAAAGTCGCACAAATGCAGCTTTTCTTCAATTTACCCCATTTTGATTATTTTCCAGGTTCCCAGTACATCGTACAAAATATTAAATAGGACTATTACTAAGTACAATTTGTCCCACAAACATTAAACCCTCATATGGGTCTGTGAATGTGAAAAAAAAAAGTTATGGGGCTTGGAAGGCGTGGAAATATAAACGATAATTGAAAATCAATAAATGCCTGCGGTGGGAATGGGTCAATGCTAAACTTGTGTTTTATATTACTAAAAAAGGACATAATATAAAAAAAAAAGTCACAGAAAAAAAGGCCACACTTACCCAATACCAAATAAAACATAGCTCTATGTAGGATGCAGATAGGCCTTGCAATATATGATAGAAACTGCTCAGGTGCACAATACTAATATAGCACCCAAACACCTCCATTCGTGAACTTCATCAGTAACAGCACCTTGGAACCGTGCTTATTTTGACCAAAATATTGACTAATGCCACATGGTTATTTAACCTTTTATGGAGGATACACGTATGGAGGTGCTGGACAGCTAGTCTGATCTAATGGTATGGGCGTGAGCAATAGGCTCTTTGGGGCTGTGCACCTCATATTATCATGTAACAGCGCCTTGTATGCGTTTTTTCTGTGTGCATTTGAAATGCAGGCATCCACCCCCCTCATTGATTGTAGGTGTGTGCTATATCAGTATTGTGCACCTGAGCTGTTTCTATCATATATTTCAAGGACCTGTCTACAATCTACATAGAGCAATGTTTTACTTGGTATTGGGTAAGTGTGGCATTTTTTCTGTGATGTTTTATACTTGTGTTTTGTATTTGATAAAATGCTGAAACAAAACAGTACTTAGCTACGACAGGAGTTGTGCTCACATAGCTGCTCTGCTATAGCTTATAGGTTTTAATTTGGGCATTTAATTTAACCATTTCCCAACCATGTCACATATATATATACGCCAAGTTGCAGTGTGTAGCCATATATTTATAGTCAGCCTTCCCCTGGCAATAGTGGGGTTCCTGCTTGAGTGTAGGAGTGGAGACAAGGCTGTAACTAACAGCTTCTGGTCTGATTGATTCAGGTCTCAATAATGGTACCTGGACCAGAAGCTGCTAATTGCAGTTAGGTGTCATATGCTCCTTTGCTCCTGTAACACAGCGATTGCTGGGTCTCTGCAGCACGGGACTATAAAGAGGTTATAATTAACAGTGGGACCTAAAATAATAAGGTTCTCATCAGGGTGCCTCTTAGCAGAGATATTTACAGTATGTTGGCAATCCCCCTGAAGCATATATTCAGTGATCACTGGGGGGAGAAAGGATGGCGCCGGAGCTTATACCAGCCTGGTTCACTGCTCTTGTATTTCTTTATGATGGATGCCTGTGATCACCTGATTGGTTCCTTCCTGAATCAATGAAGTATTGATCAAGTGATTGGCAGGAAAGAACCAATGATAGTAATCACAAGGTAAGGTTGTTGCAGTAACAGCTGCATTGCTTAAAGGGGCACTGTTCCCCACCATGCAACCCAAGAAATTGCCCCAGATACCAGAGGGGCCCCATGCTGACCATATACTAACTGGCAGGTTTTTTTTTTTTTTTTTTTTTTTGGCCATTATCTATTGGAATGTATTAGTAGGTAATGGCCGATATTAATTCTAAACTCTCAAATAAGAAGGTCCTTAGGGTAAAGTATACTGTGTGTGGGTACACTAAGCGGGCAGTATTAGGAGGACCCAAACAAATAATAAAAAAATATATAAACCCCCTCAAACGCCATAAAAAAAACCCACAAAAATAAAAATGATGGAATTGTTTTATTTTATTCCATTCTCCCCAATAATAAAAGTTGATTATTGTCATGTAAATCATAAAAATAAGGGAAAAAGTGCTATAGGGGCATGCCTTAGCTCCAGATTCGCAGGCAAAGCGCTTTTCCCCTCCTTTGCATATGCATAAAATGGTATATGAATATGTACCAATGGTACAAGACTAATTCTGCAAAAAAAAAAGCCAACATACAGGGTACAAAAAGTTATGGGTATTGAAATTCATTGTTTTTAACATGCAAAATTAGTAAAACATTAAATACTATACATGTTTAGTATTGTAGCAATGTGTAGAATAAAGGTGACAGTATTTATGCCACATGCTGAACAGCATAAAATTTAAAACTCAAATACAATGACAGAATTACTATTCTTTTCTTACCTACAAAGAGTTAATAAAAGTTAATCAATATGTTATATGTACCCAAAATGGTATTAAAAAATACAGCTCTCAAAAACAAAAACAAGTGCTCAGAAGACTACTGAAAGAAAAATTAAAAATATATGTTCTTAAATGCATCTAATCCAGAATGTGATGATACAAGAACATCGTTGTTATGATTTAGATGCAAGGCCTCACAAAGGCAACAGCAGGAGCTGGCTGATTTAGACAGCTATTTAAAATCAGCACAGTACTATGAGCCAAAATCTGACCCCCAGATGCCTTTACCAGAGCCTGCCGTGAGGCCGGATGGACTTTAGCTGAATCTGAGAGTCTGAATTGTCACCAACAGAAGGCTGTACCAATAATAAATGCACTACAGGCTAATACCAAAACAGAACCCACTATTGACTTACAGAGCAGACCGGGAGCAGGTGAATAGTTATACAGGCATGGGTCAGAATCAGGAGAGGACGTCAGAGGCTGAATCAGAAGACAGAAGTATTATCCGAATGCAGGCCAAGGGTCAAAATCCGAGCAGGCACGTCACAGGCAGAATCAGCAGGCAATAGAGTATCCAAAAACAAGCCAAAGATCAGTATGAAGCACGTGTGAACAACAAACTGGATGCAGAGCCAAACTAGGAAGTAGAACAAATTAGTTGGCGCCTGTGTCAGGCCTTATACAGTGTATACCTCCTGAACTGCTAACTGGACCAACCCAAGAAACTTCTGAAATTGCAGAAGATTCCCATGTTGATACAGTAACCTTAAAGGTAAAGCAGATTGAGAATCCTGCCAATTGTTTTTTAAAAAGTAATAAAACATGAAAAGATTATACATATTTGCTACTACCATAATCATACTTACACAAAGAATAAACATTATTCTATACAGTAACACATTATTCATTCATTTTTCCCCATTCGCTTGCAGAGTCAGGAATTTTCTGGTCTCCCCAGTGTTTTTCATACTGATGACCTATCTAGTTTTTCTGCTGCCTTAGGTGAAAATTAAAATATTCCCCTCCTCTGAAGGTAGAAAATAGACTTGGCTAACACTGCGCATGTGCACCACTCAGCACTGAAGCCACCTGACTGAGATATGTCACTCAGCCCCCAGAGCATGCATGGTGAGTAAAAGAAAATGGGGACATACACCCAGCTTCAGTGCTCAGCTTAAAGGGGTTGTCCAGGAATTTCCAAGAATTGGATAAACTCTGGTGAAGTCTGTGTCAGGTGTAACATTTAAAAAACAAAACAAATGAAAAAACACTCACCTGTTGCTGGAACACCAGTGTCCGTTGCCACAGTCCATTCAGTTGCACACCATGCTTCAGAAGCCCTTTGCCCCACGTGACTGCTGAGGCTCAAGTGACCAATCAGTGGCCTCATCATTCAATGGAGAGAGACCGGTGATGTATGTGAGTGACACCACCGGTCCTTCTCCTGTGACAATTGAGATCGTTAAGGCCACAGTGGACAGGTGAGTGTTTTATTTTCGTGTTACATCTGTCCTGGGCTCTGGAGTTTGTCTAAATCCTGGACAACCCCTTTAAGAATAATGTCCCATAGTGCACACAGTATAATGTCCCACAGTGGCCCCTTCACACAGTATAATATTCCATAGTGGCCCCTCCACACAGTATAATGTCTCTCAGTAGCCCCTCCACACTGTCTAGTATCCCATAGTGGCCCCTCCACACAGTATAATTTCCCATAGTGGCCCTTATGGTTTTTGTTACGAATTTTCCAAAATTATCGGGTCGGCAGAACCCAAAGATTCTTGGGTTCCCACACACAAACAATTATACTCTTCAGAGAATAATGAGCAGAGGCCTCATTCTCTCATTCAGAGGAGATGAGAAAACATAAAAAACAGTGTTACTCACCTGTGCCCTGCCGTTGGTTATCAGGCCTTTTGAATGACGTCAGAGACTTGGGAGGAGGTGGGGGGAAACACCAATTACATCAATATTGCATGGAGTGGTTGATTGAATGAGAAGAAGAATATCTTGTTGCAACACTCAGTCACCCCAGAACACTCCCCTGATGCACTCTTAGGTCATTTGTATAGGAATAAAAAGCTGTTTTTTTTTGTCCAAATCAAGTAGCCATTCTTCAATTAAATTATAGCACTGTTTTCACGACTCTGAGCACTATAAGGTACTGGGGCTGTTTTAATAAAATTTTTGGTGCTGACAAGCTCCCTTTAAAAAACCACTTCAGAGTTGAAATAGCTATATAGAGAGGTGACCAAATGAGTTGATCCTCTGACACGAGATGGTCCAGTTAGAAAAGAATATGTTGGGTGTCCTGAATGATGTTTCTGTGTATTAAACTGTCATTTAAACCATTTTTTAAAGAGGGTCTATCCTAGGACCTAGTATACAGTATGCACTGTTGTCTGTGAGAGGGGTTTCTGCCTAAAAATCTCAGTAGCATTTTTCATCACATGATAGTATGGTGGTATATACAAATATACACTATATGGACAAAGGTATTGGGACACATACACATTACACCAACAGGAGCTTTATGACTACCAATTGAATCCATAGGAATTAATATACATTTAACCCCCACCCTCCCCTTTGCAGCTAAAACAGCATCTACTTTTCTGGGAAGGTTTTTCACAAGATTCTGGAGTCTGTCTGTGGGAATGTTCATTCAACCAAAAGAGCATGTGGGAGGTTAGACAATGATGTTGAACTAGATGGCCTGTCTTGTAGTCTCCAGTCTTTCAAGTCTAGTCCATGCCATTGGTTTTTGATAGTGTCAGAGTTCTGAGTGGGTCTAAGTTCTTCTGCACCAAAAACACCCAGGTTGGCATTTCTGTGATTTCCAAACAGTACCATTTTTCAAAACCTCTCACAGTTGAACTTGGAAAATTTTACAAAGTGACTTGTTGCAGTGGTGGCATCCTATTTAAGTACCACACTGGAATTCAGTGAGCTCTTTAGAAGAACCTGTTCTTTAATGAATGTTTGTAAAGGCAGACTGCATGGCTTGGTGCTGTATCAATCAAACTGAATAAAATACCTGATTTCAATGATTAACCCCTTCTCGACATCCACCATAATAGTACGGCGGATGCCCAGTCTTTAAAGTTGGTGGCCTCTCTGCTGCATAGCTAACAGGTCTTTGCTGTAATGTACAGTGAACTCTGATCGCGGGTAATGTCCAAAGTAGGAAAATCGAAGGTACCTGGAAAGTGGTATAGCAGTCTATGGGACTTGCAATCTAATGATTGCAGGTTCAATCCCCCTAGGGGGGGGGCTAATAACATAGTAAAAAAAATAAAAAAAAATAAAGGTTCAAATCACCCCCGTTCCCTAGAATACATATAAAACTAAAAAATTACTGTGAAACACATACACATTAGGTACCCCTGTGTACCGCTCGGTCTACAAATATTTTTCCGTACAATGAAAGTTGTAGTGGGAAAAAAAAAAAATCAAAAGTGCTGAACCACCGTTTTTTCGCTGTTTTGCCTATGATAAAAATTTGAATAAAAAGTGATCAAAGCAATAGACATTCCCCAAAATGGTATAACTAAAAAGGACATCTGGCCCCACAAAAAAAGGACACCCTATGTATCCCCATACACGGAAAAATAAAAAAGTTATGGGTGTCAGAATATGGCGACTTTTTGATTTTTTTTTTTTTTTTTCTAATAAAAAAATAAATTTATAAATAATAAAACTATATAAATTTGGTATCCCCGGAAACATAGAATACAGTTGACATGTAATTTTGGCAGCAGAATCGTAAAAGCAAGGCTTGTAAGAAAATTGCACAAATTTTCTCCAATTCCACCCAATTCTGAATTTTTTTTTTCAGCTTCCCAGTACATTGTACAGAATAATAAATGGTACCATTATGAAGGACATTTTGTCCTGCAAAAAGTAGGCCCTCATATGGCTCTGTGAATGGAAAAATAAGAAAGTTATGAGGTTTGGAAGGCAGGGAGTCATAAACGAAAATCGAAAAAATGTCACTGACGGGAAGGGGTTAACGGATGTGACGGATTCACATTTTTTTTTGTGAAGCTACTAAAGAATAATGGCACAAAAGCAATTGCAATAAAGCTCATTTTATTTCAAGCTCCCATGTGCTTCTGCATTTTGTTTTACCAAATTTTTGTATGTGGTATACACCAAGGCTGGTCATACACATATCTCTTCCGGCTCCTTCTCCATATACACACATGGACAAAATTGTTGGTACCCTTCATTTAATGAAAGAAAAACCCACAATGGTCACAGAAATAACTTGAATCTGACAAAAGTAGTAATATATAAAAGTTCTATGAAAATGACAGAAATGATGGTACCCCTGAAAATAATGTGACCAAAGGGACATGTTAAATCAAGGTGTGTCCACTAATAATAATAATAATAATAATAATAATAAATTTTATTTATATAGCGCCAACATATTCTGCAGCACTGTACAATTTGTAGGGTTCTACTGACAAAAAAGATACATTACAAAGAAATATTCCATTCACACACTGGGACTGAGGACCCTGCTCGCCAGAGCTTACAATCTATGAGGTAGAAGGGGTCACACAGGAGGTAGCAGGGGCAGTAACAGACGTAGAATTGCTTGTACAATGGTCAGACAATTCTGTAATAGAGGTTACTGTCATTACACATATATAAAGCTGTATGAGCCATCATCAGTCGTGTCCTTTAACGTGCAGATGGTGCCTGGACATATAAAGTTAGTCTGATACGGCATCATATCCTGTGAGGTAATGTTGGAGCATCAATAGAGGAGGGTATGTTTTAGGGATTCTAACTACGGAAGGGTTCACAATAGGAGCTGTGATAGGCCTGTCTGAAAAGATATGTCTTTAGTTTACACTTGAAGCTGTGGAAATTGGGGGTTAATCTAATAGTCCGGGATAGAGCATTCCAGAGAAGTGTTGCAACTCGGGAGAAGTCTTGTATATGAGCGTGGGAGGTTCTGATAATAGAGGATGTTAGTCTTAGGTCATTGAGTGAACAGAGAGCACATTTTGGGCGATAGACAGAGATGAGGGAGGAAATGTAGGGAGGTGCAGCATTATGGAGAGCCTTGTGAATGAGGGTGATAAGTTTATATTGTATTCTGTATTGAATAGGCAGTGACTGGAGGCATCGCTATAGCGTCTAGACTGATAGATGAGCCTGGCCGCCGCATTCAGAATAGATTGTAGAGGGGAGAGTTTAGTAAGGGGAAGACTGATTAGTAAGGAGTTACAGTAGTCAAGACGAGAGTGAATCAGGGCAACAATAAGTGTCTTTAGTGCATTTGTGGTAAGGAAAGGGCAGATTCCTGAGATGTTTTTGAGGTGGAGATGACATGAGCGTGCGAGTGATTGGATATGGGGGTGAAGTAAAGGTCTGAGTCAAACAAAACCCCAAGGCAGCAGGCATACTGCCTAGGAGTTATGGTAAGGCCAGAGACTGCAATGGAGATATCAGGGTCAGATCTATTAGATGGTGGAAGCAGCAGTAGTTCAGTCTTTGAGAGATTCAGTTTCAGATAGAGCGAAGACATGATATTTGAGACAGCAGAGAGGCAGTCACTGGTGTTCTGAATTAGTGCAGGGGTGATGTCACGGGATGACGTATATAATTGGGTATCATCAGCATAAAGATGGTACCGGAAGGCAAATCTAGTGATGGTTTGTCCAATGGGGGATGTGTAGAGGGAGAAGAGCAGGGGACCTAGGACAGAGCCCTGAGGAACCCCAGTGGCAAGGGGAAGAGGAGAAGAAACAGAGCCCGCAAATGATACACAGAAAGTGCGGTCAGAGAGATAAAAGGAGAACCAGGAGAGAGCAGTGTCTGTAAGGCCGACAGAATAGAGCATAGTGAGAAGGAGTTGATGGTCAACAGTGTCAAATGCTGCTGAGAGATCTAGAAGACTAATTAGCATCACAGCTGTCTACAATCTTGTAATCAGTAAGTGGGCCTGTATATAGGGCTACAGATACTCACTGTGCTGTTTGGTGACCTGGTGAGTACCACACTCAACATGGACCAGAGGAAGCAAAGGAAAGAGTTGTCTCAGGAGCTTAGAAAGAAAATTATAGACAAGCCTGTTAAAGGTAAAGGTTATAAGACCATCTCCAAGCAGCTTGATGTTCCTGTGACTACAGTTGCACATATTTGGAATTTGCCAAACTACATGTTGACAAGCCACAAAGCTTCTGGGAGAATGTCCTATGGACAGACGAGACAAAAATCTAAATTTTTGGCAAGGCACATCGGCTCTTTGTTCACAGAGGGATAAAATGTAGCATATCTTGAAAAGAACACTGTCCCTACTGTGAAACATGGAGGAGGCTCTGTTATGTTCCGGGGCTTCTTTGCTGCATCTGGCACAGGGTGTCTTGAATCTGTGCAGGGTTCCATGAAATCTCAGAGAGATAGAGAGAGAAATGTGCTGCCCAGTGTCAGAAAGCTTGGTCTCAGTCGCAGGTCATGGGTCTCTGCAACAGGATAATGACCCAAAACACACAGCTAAAAACACCCAAGAATGGCTAAGAGGAAAACATTGGACCATTCTGAAGTGGCCTTCTATGAGCCCTGAACTAAATCCTATTGAGCATCTTTGGATGGAGCTGAAACATGCTGTCTGAAATAGGCACCCTTCAAACCCGAGACAACTGGAGCAGTTTGCCCATGAGGAGTGGGCCAAAATACCTGTTGAGAGGTGCAGAAGTCTCATTGACAGTTACAGGAATCGTTTGATTGTGGTGGTTGCCTCAAAAGGTTGTGCAACAAAATATTAAGTTAAGGGTACCATCATTTCTGTCCAGGCCTGTTTCATGAGTTTTTTCTTTTTTTTAAAAATTCTATTGAAGCATGGTTGAAAAGCAATGTCTGACTTTCATTTGTTCATTTTCATAGAATTTTTATATATTATTACTTTTGTCAGATTCAAGTTATTTCTGTGACCATTGTTAGTTTTTCTTTCATTAAATGAGGGGTACCAACAATTTTGTCCACGTGTGTACGTTCATGCTGGGTTTTGTTGAGCATGCATATTCTCTGAAAGAAGAGAGTGGAGAAAGCCGCTGACGAATTTCTATGGCGGTGGCCAGTCTGCCTGTGCAATATACTCACAAAATGCAGGATACTGTAAGTGACATCAGTATACTGCAAGGAAGTGAAATTAAATTTCCTACATCCAAACCCTAACAGAGCACTTGGAAAGTGGTGTCAAATTGGGACATTTCCTGTTACTGTAAAGGTATAGTCATCTTTGCATATCTCAAAATCTAACTGTAAATGTCATACAGCTGGAAAGATCGTTTTGACTTACCATTTATACTGTAAACATACAAAAATTATTATTTAATTTCCACAGTTCTAATAACTGAGAGCAAGTGTTGGCTCACAGGGTTAATCTGTGAAAAGTCTTGGATGTCTGCTTTGTTTCCTGTGCTGATCTAGCAGGTTGAAGAAAGAGAAGTGGAGAGCCAGAGGCAGGAGATGCGTTGAGGTGTCTCAGACAGAGAAGATTTAATGCTCTTGCCTGCGGATCACCTGAGCAGATGAGAGAAGGCTGCAAGGAAGGATTGCCAGAGATGGGGAACGCAGCCGTCATTTTTCAGATTGGCAGATATCCTCTGGACATATGTTAAATGCCTCTATGATGGGATGGGGGGATGATGCGTGCACAGCATTGTATATCTAAGTGCTCGGTATACATTGTGGTTTACTGTGAATGACTATAATATATATATATATATATATATATATATATATATAAACAGTGACATGTACAGTCATATGAAAAAGTTTGGGCACCCCTATTAATCTTAATCATTTTTAGTTCTAAATATTTGGGTGTTTGCAACAGCCATTTCAATTTGATATATCTAATAACTGATGGACACAGTAATATTTCAGGATTGAAATGAGGTTTATTGTACTAACAGAAAATGTGCAATATGCATTAAACCAAAATTTGACCGGTGCAAAAATTTGGGTACCCTTATCATTTTATTGATTTGAATACTCCTAACTACTTTTTACTGACTTACTGAAGCACAAAATTGATTTTGTAACCTCACTGAGCTTTGAACTTCATAGCCAGGTGTATCCAATCATGAGAAATGGTATTTAAGGTGGCCAATTGCAAGTTGTTCTCCTATTTGAATCTCCTCTGAAGAGTGGCATCATGGGCTCCTCAAAACAACTCTCAAATGATCTGAAAACAAAGATTGTTCAACATAGTTGTTCAGGGGAAGGATACAAAAAGTTGTCTCAGAGATTTAACCTGTCAGTTTCCACTGTGAGGAACATAGTAAGGAAATGGAAGACCACAGGGACAGTTCTTGTTAAGCCCAGAAGTGGCAGGCCAAGAAAAATATCAGAAAGGCAGAGAAGAAGAATGGTGAGAACAGTCAAGGACAATCCACAGACCACCTCCAAAGAGCTGCAGCATCATCTTGCTGCAGATGGTGTCACTGTGCATCGGTCAACAATACAGCACACTTTGCACAAGGAGAAGCTATATGGGAGAGTGATGCGAAAGAAGCCGTTTCTGAAAGCACGCCATAAACAGAGTCGCCTGAGGTATGCAAAAGAACATTTGGACAAGCCAGCTTCATTTTGGAAGAAGGTCCTGTGGACTGATGAAACAAAGATTGAGTTGTTTGGTCATACAAAAAGGCATTATGCATGGCGTCAAAAAAACACAGCATTCCAAGAAAAACACTTGCTACCCACTGTAAAATTTGGTGGAGGTTCCATCATGCTTTGGGGCTGTGTGGCCAATGCCAGCACTGGGAATCTTGTTAAAGTTGAGGGTCGCATGGATTCAACTCAGTATCAGCAGATTCTTGAGAATAATGTACAAGAATCAGTGACGAATTTGAAGTTACGCCGGGGATGGATATTTCAGCAAGACAATGATCCAAAACACAGCTCCAAATCTACTCAGGCATTCATGCAGAGGAACAATTACAATGTTCTGGAATGGCCATCCCAGTCCCCAGACCTGAATATCATTGAACATCTGTGGGATAATTTGAAGCGGATTGTCCATGCTCGGCGACCATCAAACTTAACTGAACTGGAATTGTTTTGTAAAGAGGAATGGTCAAAAATACCTTCATCCAGGATCCAGGAACTGATTAAAAGCTACAGGAAGCGACTAGAGGCTGTTATTTTTGCAAAAGGAGGATCTACTAAATATTAATGTCACTTTTCTGTTGAGGTGCCCATACTTTTGCACCGGTCAAATTTTGGTTTAATGCATATTGCACATTTTCTGTTAGTACAATAAACCTCATTTCAATCCTGAAATATTACTGTGTCCATCAGTTATTAGATATATCAAATTGAAATGGCTGTTGCAAACACCCAAATATTTAGAACTAAAAATGATTAAGATTAATAGGGGTGCCCAAACTTTTTCATATGACTGTATATTGTATAATTCAAGTCAGTAGAAAATGACATATATATATCTATATAACATACCATTTTGGTAACGCCATTGAGTACTGAGATGTGGTTCCATTTTAAAGTCTTAACTCTTCTCAACTTGAACATGTTGTGCTGGAGCAGAGTCATTTTTCTTCTCTAGAGTCCTGTTTGGAGCTCTGTACACAACCTGACTGGGTCATAAGCTAAATAAATTGTTTTATCCTGAGGAACATTGACCTGGTGTGAGTGGGACTTTTGGTACACTGGCTAGTGCTACAAAAGTTGGATTTATAATATAAGTGAAAGAAATGTAAGATTTCCAATTATATTCACAATAGGTATTTTACATTTTTTTTTCAATGTTTGTGAGCCCTGTAGGCTTTAAATTTTATTCTCAAGGGAACCACGTGCAAGTTTTAACTTGTAGGTGAGACTATACAAATATGTTAAAGACCTGCCTACAGTTTAGCTAACTGTGATGCCATTCTATGTATCCCATGACACAGGACGGTCTGAGAAATTGGTGTGTGTGGCTCACAATTGCCACTACAGAAACCAACTGGCTTTGCACCATCTACAAGAATCTCTGAAGGTCTTCTGTAGCTTTCAACTTTTGCATTGTGATTGTGTGCTGCAGTTTTTATTTGCAGTGTGTGGATGTTATTTGGATAAATCTCATCCATTCTTTTGCTACTGTAAATGATGGTGCATTAGCTGCTGGTGAGTTTGCAGCAGCTAACCCACTGCAAGATTATCATGTATCAAGATTGTCCCCATCCTTACAGTGTTTGTTTCACATTTTTTCTAGGTAAGCATTAAGATATAATATAGGGAAAGCACAAAATGGGGCATATGGAGTGGGGAGGGGGGCAAGCAGGACACAGCAGAGAATCAGAGACGGAGTGTGATATAGTAGTGTATGTGGCATATACTCAAGGGTTACATGTGTCTGGTGGATACTTTCTACTGCAGCTCTATAGCTACCTTACTAATTTACTACCACTTTACCATAGTTTAAAAAGTGGGTCCTTCAACTGGTCAACAAAAAGTTAATTTGCATACAGATTAAAAGTCTATTTTCTTGGGAGCAAAATTGCTATTTGACACAAAAAAGATAGTCACTGTGCCAGGCATGACTGCACAGGGAGGTCACCTCAGCACAGTGAATATTAATGAGGAAGTTGCTGGGAGACCCTCTATTAATATAAAGTTTAACTGTATTCATTATTTATATACTACAGGGATTTGATCCCATGAACCAAAGTATGTAAAGCTGTTACTACTACTACTTAAAGAGGACCTTTCACGTCCTCATTTATATGCGGTTTTACACACTGAATTCAGCGCACTGTCGGCTTTCCCGTTATATCCCCCGGGCTGGAGATATCGGGGGTCTAAATTTCACCGTTCACTGTCAGATCCAAAACATCACTGCTCTAGAGGAGATCTGCATGGAGGAATGGGCCAACATACCAGCAACAGTGTGTGCCAACCTTGTGACGACTTACAGAAAACGTTTGACCTCTCATTGCCAACAAAGGATATATAACAAAGTATTGAGATGAACTTTTGTTATTGACCAAATACTTATTTTCCACCATAATTTGCAAATAAATTCTTTAAAAATCAGACAATGTGATTTTCTGGATTTGTTTTCTCATTTTGTCTCTCATAGTTGAGGTCTACCTATGATGTCAATTACAGACCGGCCTCATCTTTTTAAATGTGAGAACTTGCACAATTGGTGGCTGACTAAATACTTTTTTTCCCCCACTGTATACAGTCATATGAAAAAGTTTGGGCAC
This sequence comes from Leptodactylus fallax, assembly GCA_947044405.1. Classification (NCBI taxonomy): domain Eukaryota; kingdom Metazoa; phylum Chordata; class Amphibia; order Anura; family Leptodactylidae; genus Leptodactylus; species Leptodactylus fallax. Next base: position 725,244 of record CAMRHE010000065.1, on the reverse strand, counting down.
CCCTATTAATCTTAATCATTTTTAGTTCTAAATATTTGGGTGTTTGCAACAGCCATTTCAATTTGATATATCTAATGTAGGTATGTGAGCCAGAGGGCGCTGTGGAGCGACCCAGGCCCAGCCCTGAAAAGGCCTTCAGCCACACCTTTGAGGGTGTGGCGTGTAACTCCAGAAGGCTGGAGTATCCTGCATGGAGCAGGAGGTGGTGGACCAGCGGCACAGATAGACGGTCTATGCCAGAGGGCTGGCGTCCACAGGGGACTTTTGCTGAGTGGAGCATTAGTCCGGCTGCTCAAGTGGACCAGCTAGGACAAGAGAGATAGGCTCTGTCCAGAAGGGCTGGGTCCCACAGAGACTCTTTGCTAGAGATGAGCAAGAGTCAGGCTAGTGAGGGGCTCTATAAGTGAGTTAGGGCCCTAACGGCGGCCTAGGCGTTTATTGTTTTGTTACGTTGCAGTTTAAGCTGAATAAAAGCCACTTTTATTTACACTCGGACCGTCTGAAAGCTATCTTTCCGGCGCCCAGTACCACGAACGACCGCTGTCTGGACCAGGAAAAGCCACCATTTGAGTTTAATTTCCCCAAGCTGTCACACTAATAACTGATGGACACAGTAATATTTCAGGATTGAAATGAGGTTTATTGTACTAACAGAAAATGTGCAATATGCATTAAACCAAAATTTGACCGGTGCAAAAGTATGGGCACCTCAACAGAAAAGTAACATTAATATTTAGTAGATCCTCCTTTTGCAAAAATAACAGCCTCTAGTCGCTTCCTGTAGCTTTTAATCAGTTCCTGGATCCTGGATGAAGGTATTTTTGACCATTCCTCTTTACAAAACAATTCCAGTTCAGTTAAGTTTGATGCTTGCCGAGCATGGACAGCCTGCTTCAAATTATCCCACAGATGTTCAATGATATTCAGGTCTGGGGACTGGGATGGCCATTCCAGAACATTGTAATTGTTCCTCTGCATGAATGCCTGAGTAGATTTGGAGCTGTGTTTTGGATCATTGTCTTGCTGAAATATCCATCCCCGGCGTAACTTCAAATTCGTCACTGATTCTTGTACATTATTCTCAAGAATCTGCTGATACTGAGTTGAATCCATGCGACCCTCAACTTTAACAAGATTCCCGGTGCCGGCATTGGCCACACAGCCCCAAAGCATGATGGAACCTCCACCAAATTTTACAGTGGGTAGCAAGTGTTTTTCTTGGAATGCTGTGTTTTTTTGACGCCATGCATAACGCCTTTTTGTATGACCAAACAACTCAATCTTTGTTTCATCAGTCCACAGGACCTTATTCCAAAATGAAGCTGGCTTGTCCAAATGTGCTTTTGCATACCTCAGGCGACTCTGTTTGTGGCGTGCTTTCAGAAACGGCTTCTTTCGCATCACTCTCCCATACAGCTTCTCCTTGTGCAAAGTGTGCTGTATTGTTGACCGATGCACAGTGACACCATCTGCAGCAAGATGATGCTGCAGCTTTTTGGAGGTGGTCTGTGGATTGTCCTTAACTGTTCTCACCATTCTTCTTCTCTGCCTTTCTGATATTTTTCTTGGCCTGCCACTTCTGGGCTTAACAAGAACTGTCCCTGTGGTCTTCCATTTCCTTACTATGTTCCTCACAGTGGAAACTGACAGGTTAAATCTCTGAGACAACTTTTTGTATCCTTCCCCTGAACAACTATGTTGAACAATCTTTGTTTTCAGATCATTTGAGAGTTGTTTTGAGGAGCCCATGATGCCACTCTTCAGAGGAGATTCAAATAGGAGAACAACTTGCAATTGGCCACCTTAAATACCTTTTCTCATGATTGGATACACCTGGCTATGAAGTTCAAAGCTCAGTGAGGTTACAAAACCAATTTTGTGCTTCAGTAAGTCAGTAAAAAGTAGTTAGGAGTATTCAAATCAATAAAATGATAAGGGTACCCAAATTTTTGCACCGGTCAAATTTTGGTTTAATGCATATTGCACATTTTCTGTTAGTACAATAAACCTCATTTCAATCCTGAAATATTACTGTGTCCATCAGTTATTAGATATATCAAATTGAAATGGCTGTTGCAAACACCCAAATATTTAGAACTAAAAAATGATTAAGATTAATAGGGGTGCCCAAACTTTTTCATATGACTGTATATATTATCAGTATTGCAAAAAAATATTTAAAGTGTTGACTAAATGGTATAAATAAAAATGACACAATTGTTTATTTTAATTAATTAGTAATCTGGGGTCTAATATTATTATATGGGGGTAATATACAGTCATGGCCAAAAGTTTTGAGAATGATACAAATATTAATTTTTACAAAGTCCACTGCTTCAGTTTTTCTAATGGCAATTTGCATATACTCCAGAAGGTTATAAAGAGTGATCAGCTTAACAGCAATTACTTGCAAAGTCAATATTTGCCTAGAAAATGAACTTTATCCCCCAAAACACATTTCAACATCATTGCAGCCCTGCCTTAAAAGGACCACCTAACATCGTTTCAGTGATTGCTCCATTAACACAGGTGTGGGTGTTGATGAGGACAGGGCTGGAGATCAATCTGTCATGATTAAGTAAGAATGACACCACTGGACACTTTAAAAGGAGGCTGGTGCTTGCCATCATTGTTTCTCTTCTGTTAACCATAGTTATCTCTAAAGAAACACGTACAGTCATCATTGCACTGCACAAAAATGGCCTCACTGGGAAGAGTATTGCAGCTAGAAAGATTGCACCTCAGTCAACAATCTATCGCATCATCAAGAACTTCAAGGAGAGAGGTTCCATTGGTGCCAAAAAGGCTCCAGGGCGCCCAAGAAAGACCAGCAAGCGGCAGGACCGTCTCTTAAAAGTGTTTCAGCTGCGGGATCGGGCTACCAGCAGTGCAGAGCTTGCTGAGGAATGGCAGCAGGCAGGTGTGAGTGCATCTGCACGCACTGTGAGGCGGAGACTCTTGGAGCAAGGCCTGGTCTCAAGGAGGGCAGCAAAGAAGCCACTTCTCTCCAGAAAAAACATCAGGGACAGACTGATATTCTGCAAAAGGTACAGGGAGTGGACTGCTGAGGACTGGGGTAAAGTCATTTTCTCTGATGAATCCCCTTTTCGATTGTTTGGAACATCTGGAAAACAGCTTATTCGGAGAAGAAGAGGTGAGCGCTACCACCAGTCTTGTCTCATGCCAACTGTAAAGCATCCTGAAACCATTCATGTGTGGGGTTGCTTCTCAGCCAAGGGAATCGGCTCTCTAACAGTCTTGCCTAAAAACACAGCCATGAATAAAGAATGGTACCAGAATGTCCTCCAAGAGCAACTTCTCCCAACCGTCCAAGAGCAGTTTGGCGCTCAACAATGCCTTTTCCAGCATGATGGAGCACCTTGCCATAAAGCAAAGGTGATAACTAAATGGCTCAGGGAACAAAACATAGAGATTTTGGGTCCATGGCCTGGAAACTCCCCAGATCTTAATCCCATTGAGAACTTGTGGTCAATCATCAAGAGACGGGTGGTCAAACAAAAACCAACAAATTCAGACAAAATTAAAGCATTGATTCTGCAAGAATGGACTGCTATCAGTCAGGATTTGGTCCAGAAGTTGATTGAGAGCATGCCAGGGAGAATTGCAGAGGTCCTGAAGAAGAAGGGTCAACACTGCAAATATTGACTTGCTGCATTAACTCATTCTAACTGTCAATATAAGCTTCTGTTACTCATAATATGAATGCAATTATATTTCTGTATGTGATAAAAACATCTGACAAACACACATAAAAACCAGAGGGCAGCAGATCATGTGAAAATAGAATATTTGTGTCATTCTCAAAACTTTTGGCCATGACTGTATATATGTAACTGTGCCCTTATATGAAAGCCACGCAACTTAAAAATCCCACTTTTTCCGTGACTTGCAATTTGTGAATCAACCTGTTAAGGGCCCTCCCAGATTGACGTTTCTGCTGTGGTAGTAGACTCCTTATAATACAGACATTTAAAGAAATGACTATACAGCTTAATCCTGCAACACATCTGCCACTTTCAGTATAAAAACAAAAAGTTAATAAGTTTCTGGTAGCCAAATGAATGGAGGATGACTGTGCATTGAATAAACACCTGAAGGTGAAAAAAGGGAAAGTTCCTATGCCTGCAGGGAAATAATTTGCGTTTTACAGTACCAGCAAAGTAAATGAGATTCTGGTTAATGGCATCCACACACTGTAGGAAATGCAGGAAAAAAAGCTGTGGAAAAACTGCGTCTTCAAAAATACATGTGCAGCACATTTATTTTAGCTGGGGAAATCACAAAAATTTCTTATATTTATATATTAAAAAAAACGCAGCAAAAATTCAATGGAAAAAGCAATGAAAAAGAAGTAGCATTTTTTAGGTGTGTTTCGATACATGGGACATTAGCCTAAAACTGCTGGTATTAACTATTCTATTGCCCTTACAATTTACCTGATAAATTTCCTCATTTCTATAAATTGTTATAATAGAAAATCACTATGTGAGTTATACCCACCTTAAGCAATTATGGCATATCTACAACATGTGACATAAATGCCTGACAGGTTTGGGTCCCCCACATCTGCTGAGAATGTGGGTCAATGAAGTCTCTATATAACTCAATGACAGGTGTCGATGCTTGCACACTGCTCCCTCTCTGTAGGAGTCTGCAGCAGTTACAGAAAGAGTTGCGCACCTATCAGTCAATTGGATAAAAAAGTATCCTTGTAACATACTTATGTTTGTGGGCTGACATCACTGCAGCAATATTTGAGCAGAGAAGATGATGGAACTACCTCTTTGCCTATTACTGTATACTTTCCACATTACTGTGTGTAATGAACCAAGGTGTAATATTCCTGCAGGGCAGTGAAGGCCCAGACCAAGTGAGAAGCTATGAAACTGGGGAAGGTCATATGTTGTCAGAGAAAGGTGAGAAAAACGACAGAGGTATTTGATCCACTGACCCCCTCAATGAAAGGTACAGTGAGCACAGATCATTGTCATTTGTAGGAAAAGAGAGACGAGTGTGACAATGTTTCATTTGTATACAGTATTTAGGATTATGTTAATGTAGAGGTCAGATAGAACTAGAAAAGACTTGTAGAAAACAAAGAAATGAGAAATGACTACCTGTTATCAGAAACCTTAAAATAATCCTGTACTATTGACTTACTTTGCTGAAGAAATTTTTTTAAAAAGTGCAGATATGCATTTTCTGTAATGTACACAGTTCTAATAAATTGACACCTTACAATGACTGTACAATGACACCCATATGACAGATTCAGATTACCTTTAAAAAGATTGCATTTTGTCTTGCTGACCAAGACAAAGTGAAACTGATGTGTACATTAACAATATACACAGTATGGGTCAGTTAACCAGTTCTAGGGATGCTTCTCAGAGAGAGTTATTAAAGGGAATCTGTCAGGGCAATTTGGAACACTAAACCACCAGCACATCCATATGGACCTGGGATTTAGAGTCCCAAATCAACCTGTTATAATGCAATCCATGGCCACATTAAAAATAAAAAAGCTTTCTACTCACCTTGCCGCTGTACTCCCTGCACCTGCGCAGTTCTTCAATGAAGCCAGAGGAGTACACCTCACCTTCAGTGTGCATGTTCCGCACCTCCAGCAATTGTGCAGTGAAGCCAGGGTGTCCATCTTTGGCTTCACTAAAGAATAGCGCAAGTGCTGGGAGTCGTGCCAACGAAGAATCTCATGAATAAGCCGGACTGTTCTCACAGAATAGCGTTGATCGGACCCTTCCTAGGTAAGTATAAAGGTTTTTTATTTTTAATGCGCAAGCGGATTGCTTTACAAAAGGGCGATTTGGGACACTAAACCCCAGGTGTATAAGGACCTGTGGGTGGTTTAGTGTCCCAGATTGACCTGACAGATGATGGAATTCTGGCAGAATTTGCTCTACAAAACTGGTGATTATTTAAGCACTCATTAGACCGTTCTAAAAAGTGTGTAGAAAAATGGGATCAATATATCAACATAAACCAACCCAGAGGTGGCATAAAGCATAGGAAAGTGTTTAATGTGTCTTCTGCCTACCTGGTCTAATTTTAAAGGGGTTGTCCGGGATAAAATGATAATTTAATACTAAACACCCTACCCAGCCTAACTTCTAACTAACTTACTTTATCAAAAATGTATATTTGCCCAGATTACAGGGGCGGTCATCTGACTGCCCCAGGCACATTTCCTAATTTCCCGGTGACGTTCCTTTTCCCCATTTCCAGAAATGGAACGTCACCGATACTACCTCCCACCCCCTCATACTTGCCTGACTTCATGTCCTGATCTTCTGGGCACAAATCGTCACTTCCTATTGCACAGGTGCTCGCTGATGTCAAGAGGAGGAGGAGCCAGCCTCCCACGCCTGCGCAATAGAGCCAGAGCACTCCGGTTCTATTGTGCAGGCGACGGCAGACAAGAAGAGGAGAAGGACAGGAGGATCTCCTGTGCCCTGAAGATCCGGACAGGAAGACAGGTAAGTATGATGGGGTGGGGGATGTTCTGAGTTAGTTAGTTAGTTAGGTAGGGCTAGTAGTCCGTGGCCTAGCTAGGGAAACAGGGAGGGGGGTGTGAGAGAGGGAGGGAGAGGGGTATCTGAGTAAACAGCAATGCATCATGGTATTTGTAGGATAAGAGAGCAGGAAGCTACCCATCTAAGCAAATGCAGAGGATACCAGGAGCTCCCAGAGAAAGCCAGAAATCACTTAGAACACTGCTAAAGGTATTTGAGTGCACTTATTAACCCATTATCTCTCTGCCTGTTATATCCCCCCCCCCCTCTGCTACGTCCTATCTGTCTGTCTGCTATTAATGTAATGCCTCTCACCTTGGAACATTCCTGTACATGTTGTATTTGTATTTGTATCTGCTTATCTTATCTTTGCTGCTGTAACACACTGAATTTCCCCATTGTGGGACTATTAAAGGACTATTATTATTATTATTATTATTATTATTATTATTAATAGCACTAACAGACCATTTTTAAAAATATTTTTTTTGACCGGAAAACCCCTTTAAGCTCCCTAAAACTGAAAAGATTGTAGTAATAAATCTTCCCAATATGTATTGTTTGGCTTCTGGATGTGTAGGCATGATAATACTGTATGTAAATACACAAATCTTCTTCTCCTGTATCATCTGAAAGAGACATCATTATAAATTATATCACTGAAACAGGCCATATTTACATGATGTTAGGTAAAAGAATGGTTCACTGCAGGATGCAGACAGGCTCAAGTGGTATATAGTAGAGACTGCACAGGTACGAAGAGGGGCGAAGCTATATAGCATGCAGCTACTGGGTCCATACCCTGAGAGGGCCTTATAATACATAAAATATGCCACTATTCTAAATGGCACAAGGTAAGTAGGGGCCCCATTACTAATTTTGCATTGGGGCCCAGGAGCTTCAAATTATGCCTCTGGATGCAAGACACTAATAAACCATCTACTCATACACCTCCAATTTAGGAGGGTGTGAATGCCTATTATTCCAAACGCACCCAGATAAGCCTTATATTAGTTGCCAGTCATACGATAACGCGAGGTTCACAATGCTGGCCTACAGGGTCACTTTAACCATAGGTTCAACAGCATCCTCACCGGGCCGTATGGTAGCGTAGGCCAACCCGGATCGAGTGGGACAGTCCTGCATTATTGATACTGTCCTGCTGTTCTGGGCGGCAGACAGTGATTTCAACTCTATCTGTATGCTTAGAACACAGATACAGTATTGGTTAAATACAACAGTAGAGCACAGAGCTATTGGCTCCATGTTCCATTATTCAGCCTTCGACTGATGTTGTCTGTGGCAGGGAAGCACAATGAACGCCGAGCTGCAGACATCATTACAGCCGGAGCCTGCAGGTCCGTGGGAATAGGGTTAGGTGAGTATTCTTTGTTTTCTTTTATGTGTAACATTGGTTTTTGAGGGGGCATGGAGCCTGATGTGGGGCTAGGTAGAGGGAAATTAAATTATGTAGGGGGGCCACTTGCAAAAAGTTTGAAAAGGCCACCCATATCTATTAAAATGGCCCTGTTAGTGATGCTAATACTATTAGATCAGGTGGGCTGTCCATCACCTATATGTGTACTGTGACAATTGGGGAGTAGTTTAGCGTCAAAGGTGGCAGCTTCCTGGACTTCACAGAGGTGTTGGTGGTACTGGATGCCAAATAAAAAGCATATCAGGTAGTGGCAATCCAAAATACATGTCTTTATTCAGCTTGTAAGTGACAACAGGAACAAAACAAAAAAAGAACCTAGCCCACACACAGGGCAATACCTCACTACTTGAACCCTTACTCACTTCTGAGGGCAAGCTTTACTGAGGTTTCTTCTTAGTGGTCTGGCTCACATTGAGCTTAACCAGTCCTTTTTGGAATCCAGTCCTTTTGGGACAGACCACCTGTCTGTCTCCAACTAGTTCCACAATCCACCTGCTCTCTGCAGGTCTCCAGCAGCTCTGTCCTGCTGTCTGCTCTCCCTCTGGAGTGATGCTCCCACCTATGGGTGTGGTTGAGGACCTTTTTATCCCCGGTTTTGGGTCGCTCACCAGCACCCTCTAGGTTCACACTCTCACAGTACATACTACTAGTACCACCACCCTATTTTTCCCTCAACCAACATAACAAGGCCTCTTTGCATCCTGCTGAAAAGGATTATTAGCTATGAGGTATTAGAAAATATTTTGGTCAAAATACGCAAGCTTGCAACATTACCAAGTGACTGGCACCTTATATAAGCCTTACACTAGGTTCACACTAGCGTTCGGGTTTCCATCCTTCGGGTCCACATGGGAATCTGAAAGACGGAAACCCTGTCCACTTAAAAATCGGTTACACATGGAAACCCGAGGACTCTATAGACTATAATGGGGTTCGCCCGGTTTCCTGAAACTAGTGGAGAGAAAAGTCCTCCTTGCAGGACCTTTCTCTCCATTAATTTTAAGCAGAATCTGCGGCAGAGTCTCGTATGGAGTCTCCAACGCAGATGTGAACCTAACCTTATCTGTGTGCATTTGAACTACTGGGCATCTACCCCCTTCATAATTGTATGCGCATGAGTGGATGTTTTATTAGTGTCTTGTACCTGTGCAGCCTCCACCATATACCACCTGTCTGCATCCTGCTTTGAGCCGTTGCTTCATCTGACATCACATAAAGATGTGGGAACTATCCTCTACTGTGCTTAAGGAAACCTATTCATGCAAAATGTATTGTCCAAGGCGATAAATGGCTACAATATCACATGAACTAATGTTCAATAACAAATGTACTGCACAATTTTAAACTGAAATTGCTTATGCTGTATTCTATCACTATTATAGGAGTAAACTGCAAGATAGAATCAAAAAATATTTTTTGGACAATTCGAATATGTCATATTTTGAAATGTGTTGTATATGTAGGATTCCCAGATGCATACAGAGAATCGCTATTGTATATAAAGCCTATACTAATCTTCTAGCTCTAAATTCATCATTATGTTTCAGACTGAGAACAAAGTGATAAATCCGATGGGTCTGAGGATAGTGTACAGATTCTGCTTTGCCTTAGGCATATTTCAGATCTAAAATCTACCATGCCACTTTATCCCACTTCTTCCACCATAACCATAGCCAAATCCTGTGAGGTTAATTCCTAAAACAGTTTCAGCTCCTTGCTAATCAGTTTTATTTTTGTTAAAACCCTCTACTAGTCTCTGGTGAAATTCATGTACCATTTAGCTGCCCCCTGAATTAAAAAGGGGAGTCAAGCTAATTCAAATAAAGGGGGTGGGTAGGCTATTCATTTCTGCAGCTGGCAGCCCTCCCTTCTCTCAAGTCTGCCTTCCGGGCACAGAAATTGTAAAAGAAGAAACATGTGCTAACTACAAGTTCTCCTATACACCTGCTTAACAGTTACATTTAGTTTCATGGCTATCAAGATTAGAGATTTAACAAATTGTGAAGATAAACTGTTCAAAACTCAACTGTTTATCTGTAGAGGGGGGTGAATTCAGGGCAGGTCTTTGTCCAAGTAATTTTTATTGGCGGATCTGATGAGAGATGAGTGCTCTTAGCCATCAGGGAGCAAGAGATGCTACAGAATGCAGCTTAGCTTTAAGATTAGAGCAAGCATTGCAACATACAGAGACTCCCACTGATGCACAAAGATGGCTCTTTGTGCAAGATCCCAAGCAGAAGACTTTTAAACCTCTCTTCATGTTGGTGAATGAAAGAGCGAAAAAAAAGAATTCTTGTCCCCCTCTTTCACCTCCCTTTACAAATGCTCCACCAAGTGCTAAGTGTGTTAATCTAATTACACAGAGCATCGGCGCTGTCTGTACATCTCTCTTGTTATTTCTTCACATGGACTAACACGTCTGCTCACCGCTTGCTACTTAACACACTGCTCCCTTATTAAAACATTGACTTTGTGGAAAATGATATCCCTGTTTGCCCAAGTCTGCAGAACACTTGCTTGATACAATGAATTCGACATGACACGTTGGCTGCGTCTCTGCTCTCCTAGAGAAAACCTGCTTGAAGTTACTCATTTAATGCTATACTCTTTTGAATGGCAGGCGAACAGCCGCCTCATTTTACTAGCAATTGTTTCACATTAAAGAGGTCACAATAACAAAATTAGATACCACAGGCCAGGAAATGTTCATTAATAACCCTACTTTATACACACACACATATATTAAAGGTTTTTGTGAACTCTGCAAAATTTGTGACACAATTATTGCAGTAGTCTCAAGATCATATCCAGTATTTCCTCCATAGGTAACAAGGGGAACCTGTCATCCTGACAATGCAGTCCAGTCTAGTGATATCGAGTTATAGAGATGGAGGCGCTAACAGACTGATATTTAGCGTTGCATAAAAATATTTAAAGAGGACCTTTCATTTTATCTGAGACAGAATGCGTTATAGACCATTACAAAGCTGATCATTGGTTTTAACCACTGGTATTACTGCACTTTCAGATGGGCAAGCAACGATGGGGAATGCACCCCTGATAGTATACTTGCATAGTCTAATATAGGGCATGCAATGATGCTAGGCTGTAAAGCGCCCCCCCCCCCTCCACAACAGTACAGGGATATTGGCAGCCAACACTAACACCACCAAAATCTCTGCAACAGGGGAACCTGCAAACAAAATTGAAAGTGGGACCTTTATTAAAATGGTCTAAAAGCAAAACTAAGTTGCCCATAGCAACCAATGTTAGCACAGCTGTCATTTTGTATTATTCTCCTTTGAAAAGAAAGATGCATTTGCAGTTGGTTGCTATAGGCAACTAAGACAGGTTTGCTTTTAGACCGTTTTAATAAATCGGTCCCAAAGAGCACTGAATTCAGCTAATGGACAGTTTTGTAATAATATATAATGGACATGAAAGGTTCTCATTAATATACAGGTAACTTGTTATTTATTCACTTAAATTCCTGCTGATTCTATGCTTAAGGCTAAGACTCCACGTAGCGAGCCACATCCAAAAAACTCTGTGGAAAAGATCACGGCAGAAATGCATTACATTTTTTTTAACAGCATTTTTCACAGAAAATCCACAGAGTTTTCCTCTGCAGACGTTCTGCCTCTATTATACCTACAGTATACAGAAAATGCCAGTGTTTCTGTAGGTTTTTCAAATTGCAGCATTTCCGCTGAGGATTTTTTTTCTGCAATGTGTGGATGGGATTATCCAGAATCCCATCCGCTTTGCACGTAATGTAAAACGTAGCATTTTGTGCTGCAACCAGAATGCTGCGTTTTAACAATGTGGGGCCATGGCCTCAAACAGTCACCATTTAGTCATGGAGGCAGTCCTACTCAGTGAATAACAGTGAACAGTTGACTGTTTCTAAGCATTGAATGAGCAGAGATGTAAATAAACCTTACTGAATCTTGCCCTACAAACTTATACATCTATCGTCTCAGCTCCTCCTGCACTATTACATTCTGACTGCGGAATGAACTGCATTTTCATGGTGACAGATTCACATTATAGAAGAGATTTCATGTTGCTGTATATCCTTAGTATTAACCCCTTCCCGTCTGTGACATTTTTTGATTTTCGTTTTTGACTCCCTGCCTTCCCTACCCCATAACTTTTTTTATCTTTTCCGTTCACAGAGCCATATGAGGGCTTAATGTTTGCGGGACAAATTGTTCTTCATAATGGTACCATTTATTATTCTGTACAATGTACTGGGAAGCTGGAAAAAAAATTCTGAATGGGGTAAAATTGGAGAAAAAGTCCATTTATGCTACTTTCTGTTTTGGTACGATTCCGGGGATACCAAATTTATATAGTTTTATTTACATGTTAACCCCTTAACAAAAATCTAAAACTTTGCAAAAAAAAAAAAAAAGCCACGTCGTAATAGCCTTTATAAAGGTTATTCTTCTCCTACCTTTGTTGTTTCGCTCCTCGCCGCCATTTAGAAGAAATGTTGATTTTTATCTTTATGCAAATGTGTCTTCAGAATGCACAGGGCATGTTCCCCCAGTGCTGAAACTGCACAGGGGACGTCCCCAGTGCTCTCCTCAGATGCATTTTTTAACTTATCGCACCGCCTCTCTTCTTCTTTAGCAGACGCCTCTTCTTGACGTCATCCTTGTGCAAGTCTTCGTTCGGCCATTTTCCTGTGGCCTATTACATACAGCGCATGCAGTACGCTCGTGTAATAGGCCACAGGAAAATGGCCGAATGGAAATGTACAGTCGGCGCATGTTTCCCGAACGAAGGATGATGTCAAGAAAAGGCATCTGCTAAAGAAGAAGAGAGGCGGCGCGGTAAGTTCAAAAATGCGTCTGAGGAGAGCACAGGGGACGTTCCCTGTGCAGTTTCAGCACTGGGGGAACGCCCCCTGTGCATTCTGAAGACGCATTTGCATAAAGATAAAAATCAACATTTCTTCTAAACGGCGGCGAGGAGTGAAACACGAAAGGTAGGAGAAGAATAGCCTTTATATAGGGTATTATGACATGGCTTCAGTTAAAAACATGTTTCCCCAATGATAGAATCCTTTTTTTCTTTATTCTCTTTTTATTCAAATTTGTATCAGAGGCAAAATAGCAAAAAAATGGCGGTTTGACACTTTTGATTCTTTTTCCCACCATGGCGCTCATAGGAAAAAAGTTTGTAGACCTGACATTTTCGAACACAGGAATACCTAATATGTATGTGTTTCACAGTATTTTTTTTTTAACTTTTATGTGTATTTTAGGGAAAGGGGGTTGATTTGAACTTTTACTTCTTTTTAATTGATTAATTTTTTTTTTTTATATATATTTTATTTATTAGACCCCATAGGGGTCTTGAACCCCAGGAGGTCTGATCACTAATGCAATGCACTTCAAAATATCAGCATAAAGCAGCTTGTCATACAAATCATAGTCAGACAAACCTGGAAGCCTTTAATAGGCTCCCGGCTGTCATGGCAATGGTACGTTGGCCCTGGATCCCTTTCTGGGTGCCGGCGATTCTTGCCAAAATGGCAGCGTCATATCTGTCATGTTTGTTTACTTTTGTAACAGAAGATATAGTTGTGCATGAAAGACGTTACAAATGTAGACAAATATGACGGAAGATAGCATCCGTCGTGTTGTTTACATTAGTGTCAATGAGAATGGACACAGAATCAGTCTGTGTCCGTTCTCTGCAACAGTTTAACCCCTTAAGGACCCAGCCCAAAAGTGCGTTAAGGACCAGGCCTCGTTTTTCAAAACTGACATGTGTCAATTTATATGGCAATAACTTTGAGACGTCTTAACTTACACAAGTGATTTTGAGATTGTTTTTTCGTGACACATTGTACTTCATGTTAGTGGTAAACACTAATGAATATTTTTATATTTATTTATAAAAAAATAGGAAATTTGATGGAAATTTGGAAAAAAATCGCAATTTTCAAAATGTGAAATGCTCTGCTTTTCAGATAGATAGTCATACCACCCAAATACATTAATACATATTATCTACCATATCTCTGCTTTATATCAGCATCATCTTTTAATCGTCCTGTAATTTATTTTGGATGTTAGAAGGCTTACAAGTGTAACAGCGATTTTGCAGATTTACAAGAAAATTTCCCAAACTAATTTTTTAGGGACCACTTCAGTTCTGAAGAGGATTATAATGGCCTATATATTAGAAACCCCCATAAATCACCCATTTTCAAAACTGCACCCCTCAAATAATTCAAAATAATATTTGGGAAGTTTGTTAACCCTTTAAGCATTTCACTGGAATTAAAACAATATGGAGGTGAAATTTAGACATTTAATTTTTTCCCACTAATTCCTTAATTTAGCCCTAAAATTAACACATTCACAAAGGGTTAAAAGAGAAAATGCATCTCACAGTTTGTTATGCAATTTCTCCCGAGCACGGAAATACCCCACAATTGGGTGTAAACTGATGTTTGGGCGAATGGCAGTGCATGGAAGGGAAGGAGTGACACTGGGCGTCTGAAAAGCAGATTTTGCTGGAATAGTTTTCAGGTGCCATGTCTCATTTGCAAAGCCCCTAGAGTACCAATACAAAGGAAAACCCCAAAAAGTGACCCCATTTTGGAAACTACACCCCTCACAGAATTCATATAGGGGTATAGTGAGCATTTTGACCTTACAGTCGTTTCACAGATTTTGCTAACACTGGGATGTATAAATGAAACATTACTAAAATGTCACTTTATCCCCAAAGTTTTCATTTTCACAATGGGTTAAAGGAGAAAAAGCACCCCACAGTTTGCAAAATAATTGCTCCTAAACACAGCAATACCCCATATGGGGTTGTAATCTGCTGTATGGGTACATGGCAGGGCTCAGAATGGAAAGAGCGCTATTTAGCTTTTGGAGAGCAGATTTTGCTGGAATAGTTTTCAGGTACCATGTCGCATTTGCAGAGCCCCCAAAGTACCAATACAATGGAAACCCCCAAAAAGTGACCCCATTTTGGAAACTACACCCCTTATAGAATTTATCTAGGGGTATGGTGAACATTTTGACCTCACAGCTGTTTCACAGATTTTATTAATATTGGGACATTAAAATGAAAAATTACTTTTTTTCCAATAAACCGTCAATTTAGCCCCAAATTTTTCATTTTCACAAGAGGACAAAGGAGAAAAAGCTCGCCAAAGTTCGTTACACAATTTCTCCTGAACACGGAAATGCCCCATATGTGGTTGTAATCTGCTGCATGGGTAAATGGCAGGGCTCAAAATGGAAAGAGCGCTATTTAGCTTTTGGAGGGCAGATTTTGCTGGAATAGTTTTTGGATGCCATGTTGCATTTGCAGAACCCCTAAAGTACCAATATAATGGAAACCTCTCAAAAGTGACCCCATTTTAGAAACTACACCCCTCAAGGAATGTATCAAGGGGTATTATCATTTAGAGCCTAAAAATGCTTCCCAAAAATTAATGTACAAAATGAAAATTAAAGTTTTTAAAGAAATATCCAATTTCAGTGCCTAATACGTTACGGCCACTTTGTGGCATCAGAGACATGAACTCCTAAAACTATTAAGTGGGCTATCCCGGGGACAAAAAAATTATATATGTGGGTATAAACTGCTGCTTGGGCACGCAGCAGGGCTCAGAAGGGAAGGAGCACTGTGTTTTTTTTTTAGCTTTTGGAGTACAGATTTAGAGGGACTTTCTGGTCGCCATGATATTTTTGAGAGCCCTGGAGGTGCCAGTAAATTCCCCAAGAAGTGACCCCCATTTTGTAGGGGCAATTTTAGGGTCTCTGCAAATGTGACATGGCGTCCAAAAAAACAACAATCTAAATATGCGCTCCAAAAGCACATAGCGCTCCTTCACATTTGCGCCCTGCTGTGTGCGCAAATGACAGTTTATGCCCGCATGTATGACACTGGTGTACCCAGGATAACGTACTTAACAATGCCATATGTGGGTATAAACTGCTGTTTGGGCACAGCCGGGCACAGAAGGGAAAGAGCGCAATTTTGGTTTTTAGAGCACAGTTTGCTTTTTGGACACCATGCCACTTTTGCAGAGCCCATGAATTGTCAGTAAAGTGGAATCCGCAGACTTGTCACCCCATTTTGGAAACTATACCCTTCAAGGGATTTATCAAGTGGGGTAGCGAGCATTATTAACCCTTAAGTGTTGCATTCTTTTAATTTCCAAAAATGAATGCGCAGCTGATAATGAAAAGTTAAAAATGAAATTTTTCTATAGATACGCCATTTCAGTGCCCAATATGTTGTGCCCAGTTTATGTCTGCACAGACACACACTCCAAAAACTAGTGAGCGGGGATCCCGGGCACAACAGCTTTTGGAGCGTTCATCTCTGATACAAGCCGGGCACAACATATTACGCACTGAAATGACGTATTCCTGGAATAATTGTCATTTTCACCTTTCATCATCAGCTGCGTATTCATTTACGGATAATAAATTATAGCAACACTTGGGGGTTAAAAATGCTCAGTGTACCCCTGGATAAATTCCTTCAGGGGTGCAGTTTCCAAAATGGAGTGACATGTCAGGGGATTCCACTGTACTGGCATTTCAGCTCTGCAAAAGTGCAATGGCGTCCAAAAACCAAACCGTCCAAGTCTGTGCTCCAAAACCCAAATAGCGCTCCTTCCCTTCTGTGCCCGGCTGTGCCCAAACAGGAGTTTATACCCATATATGACATTAAGTACCTTATCCTGGGTACACCAGTGTCATACATGTGGGTATAATCTGCGGTTTGGGCACACAGTAGGGCGCAGAAGGGAAGGAGCGCTATGTGGCTTTTGGAGCGCAGATTCAGATGTTTGGGATCTGGATGCCATGTCATGTTTGCAGAGCCTCTAAAGTACCAGTAAAGTGGAATCCCCTAGGGAATGACCCCATTTTGATAAGTGCACCCCTCAAAGAATTTATCAAGGGGTGTAGTGAGCATTAGTATCCCAGACGTGACTGCACAGCGGATGGGGAAAAGTGAATATGTAAGCTGTGCGTAGTACATTGGGTACACTAAATTCCCTACTATTTCCCCAGTAGTTCCTATTATTGGGGAGGTCACTCTGGGGGTCACTTCTGGTTTATTATCCCTCGTAAGCTCTAAATCTGGGGTGTACCCTCATATACGCTCGCACAGCTTATACATTCCCTTCCTGACGCAGCCAGTTATGTTCTAATGATTTGGCGATTTTTGGGGTTTTTGTCTTCACATTGTATGAGCTATATTTTCTTTATTTTTCTGGTGATGTAGCCATATGAGGGCTTGTTGTTTGCAGGGTGAGATGTATTTTTTAATGACATCATTTTTAGGTGCTTACAACTTATTAAATAAATTTTATTAACTCTTTCTTGGTGGATTCAAAAACAACCCCATCAATTCTGGCACTGCGTTTTATCTTTTAAATTTTTCACCATGCAGCGTAGAGCGTAAGTAACATTTTACCTTTATTCTGCGGGTCAGTACGATTACGGCAATACCTCATTTATACTGTTTTTTTATGCAATACCAATTTTGCAGAACAAAAACCCATTTGGGGACATAAATCAATTTTTTTTGCATCGCCATCTTCTAAGATGCGTAGCATTTTTATTTTTCAGTTTAGAGAGTTGGTTTAGGGCTTATTTTTTGCGGGACAACCTGTGCTTTTTATTGGTACTGTTTTGGGGTACATACGACTTTTTAATCACTTTTTATGGCATATTTTGTAAGGTGAGATGGCGAAAAATCGTTACTTTTGGTGGGTTTTTTCCGTTTTTCTCCCCCGACTTTCACCGTGTACATTAAATATGGTTTCAATTTTATTGTACAGGTTGTTACAGACGCAACGATACCAAATATGTATTGTTTTTATTAATTTTTAGGTTTATTTTTTATATAATTCATTTTATATAGGAAAAGGGAATTTTTGGGGCTTTATTCTTTTATTAATTTTTTTCACATACTTTATTATTTTTTTCACTTTTTTTTTACTTTTTCTTGTGTCCCATTAGGACACCTGAGCCAGAGATGCTTTGATCTCTGGCTCAGTACTATAGACTGCAAGACACGAGCATACACGTGTCTTGCAGCCTATACAGGAAGTCAGCGCTATGGAAACACAGCGCTGAATTCCGCAGGTCTCGGCAGGATCAACCATGTACTGGGGGCTCCAGGCAGCCTGGGGTCACTGGGCAGACCCCGGGCTGCAGATTAGAGATATCGGCACCCCCCGATCTTGCCGCGGGGGGGTGCCGGGGGGGGCGGCAAGACAGCGGAACCCCTTGGATGCTGCGGTCATGTTTGACCGTGGCATCCAAGGGGTTAAAACCTCCGATCGGAACTCAGTTCTGACTAGGGGTTATGGAGCAGGGTGTTAGCTGTCAGATACAGCTAACACCCAGTTCCGATACCGCCCGCTCAGATAGTGAGTGGGCGGCCGGCCTCGGGCGTAGTATTATGCCCTTGTGCGCGAAGTACCTAGCACCTAGGACGTAATAGTACGTCCAAGGTCATTAAGGGGTTAATGTCTGTTGCTGTCTTCCTATGACGGAAGACAGCAATGCAAATTAACAACGGTAGTGAGAACCCAAACTTAGCCTTAGGCTTAGCTAATGTGATCAGGCAATGTGATCAGGTCATATGTTATATTGTTATAGTCATATCAAAATAGATCACACTTCTGGCTTTGATCATGTGCCCGGTAGGTGGCAGGTGATGTATGAAACTGTATCAGGCCAGGGCACCATGTGGCGTTAACGACGCAGCAAAAACCACTGCATTTTACAGGCACTACAAAGTGGATAGGATTCTTGCAGAAAAATATGCACAGTGGAAATTGTTTTTGGAAATCGCAGCATGTCAATTATAGCTACGGAAACGCAGACAGTTTCCCTATAGGTATAATTGAAGCAGAAAGGAAACCTCTGCAGACTTTTTGCAAAAAGTGCTGTGGAGAAAATCGAAATGCGTTTCCGCAGCATTTTTTTCTCTGAAGCCAACTACGTGGGGCCTTAGCCTCAGAGAGGTTTTCAAGTATTTATTGCTGGATTCAGTTTCACAATTTAGATTAAAATGCTACCGTCAGTTGTATAATAGGAAAATAACACAATATAGACCATGGCTGCATAAATTGTTGAAATCTGTGTACTGTATGACTGATGCTTGCCCACCCTGAGTTGATTCTGTTTCTAGCAGAGGACATTAGCCTGACAGAGTGTGTAGCAGGACAAGCTGTCAACTCTTGTTATGCTTCTAGCATGAAGTGACAGATTCATCTGCATCTACTCTGCTTTCTATTCAATGGTCCTTTCACTGCTACAGCAGTGGGTTAAACCCTAACAGGTTGAGTAGTGTGAGGGAAATACACACACAAAGAAAATCACCAGGTCTTCCAAATAGAAACCCCTCTGCAGTGCTTGTTCTTTTTTTGTGAAATAAGGATATTCCATAGTTGTTGGTAAAATACACAATATTCTCTTAAGTTTGCCATTCAGATTGGAATAATAATGGAATCACAAACTCAAATATCAGGGTTTGTGGTGGAGTAGAGGAGTTAGTGGCTGCCATACAGGCACTCATCACCAACACCCACAACACTGTTTTGCAAAAAGTCAAGTTAAAAGTGCTAACCACTGAGCCATAAGTAAATCCTTAACAGCAATTGGAAAGAAGCTGAAATCTGGTTAAAAAAATGTTTGTAAAATAATTCCGGCTAATTCTTTCAGCTTTGCACTTTAGCTAGTGTGCTGAGGGCAACAAGTCCATTTTGCAAACCCATAGGTGCTCTTTGTGCTGTATTACAGGTCTATGTAATATAGTCAAATGCTTTGCTGCCTATACATCAAAGGTCATTGTCATGTTGCCACAATGCCACTTGTACAGGACAGGTTTTAAACAAAATGTGGTCCTGGATAAAACTAAACCTGAGGCCTCAATTATTAAATATTGTACCAACAATACAGTCACGTGGATGAAATAGTAACCATACAGTAGAAATCAACTATCCGACATGCCAATGTTGTGGTTGGGATCAGAGATAACTTAAATTTCCATCCCCTTAAATCCCTAAAATGCAATGGTCAATAGCAACAGCGCTGTCTCGGTTGTTTGATAGGTATGAGCAACCCCATCAGCATCCTGCTATGTGATCGCAAGTTGGAAGTGGGTGGCCTAATGAAAGCTCCTATTTCTGACATCTTTGTACACTCTTTGTTAGGCTGACTGACAATACAAGAGTATTATACTAGTGGTTGAGCCCCTAGTGTTTGAATAAAGACTTTCTTTGTTCCTTTATAATAAATTCATAAGCATGAACTATTGAAGTGCTATTTTTTGGGATGGTGGCAGTCTTTCAGAACACACATTATTATTACAAAGTCATATGGTAGAGTTACAGGCAGCACTCTCTTAACCCCTAGATGACACTAGATGGCTGCCTGGGTCTAGAGGGCAGTCACCATAATAGTACGCAGAAACCTCCTGTCTGCTCAGAGTCTGAGTGGGTGGCTGTTGGAGCAGATGTTAGCTGTAAGTTACTCCAGCACTCCTGATCAGAGCTCAGCTCCAATGTGGGGTTTTATGTTTAATCAATTTTTATTGAGTTTTTTGCAAGTAAGAACAAAAGGAAACAAAGCCAAGACAAAGGCATCAAATAAGGCAGTAGGAGGCACACAGGCCACCCAATCGTGGAGAAGTCGCTGAGGAACAGTTAGGGTAGAGGGCTATTGACTCCCGCAACAGAGAAACCAGTAACGGGTAGCACAATAACAACATGGGGAAATGCATCATTGGGGGGGGGGGGGGTGATGGCAGGGAACACTATAGGACAGAAGGAAAAGTCCAGTTGTGGAGGGCCACCACAGTGCCACTCGCGCACCAGAAGAAAAAGACAAATGCTGGAGGGAAAGGGGAACATGGGGAAGACACGGGTGAACAGAAACACATAAAACCATATACAAGACCGGGATGGGATAGAGCACACTGAGGAGAAAGGTGAAAGGGAAGAGGAAGAGAGGGATTGTACAGAAGGGGACGGCCAGACCCCTTACGGAAAGGGGAGCAAGGCGCTCCCAGTTCAGGAAAAGAAAGAAGAGAACTCTGAAGTCTCCTGGAACATTACCCACAGCCGCCAGAGGGACTCAAATTTAGAAGGGTCAGGCGAGTCCTCGGCCACCAGGGCCTCCATTCTCTTAATAAGGAGAAGCTGCTTTAGGAACTCAATCAGGGTCGGCACAGCAGTACTGCCCCAATGCCTGGGAATGACTGTTCTGGCGGCAATGAAAAAATGTCGCAGGAGGTCTCTCTTAACAGCGGAGATGTTCCCCAGTATGATGGAGAGAAGGGCTAGACGAGGTGAGGGTGTAACAGATTTGCCACTCACTTTACTGTACAACGCGAAAACAGCATCCCAGAAGGGTCTGAGGACAGCGCATTCCCACCAGATGTGATACAGCGTACCTCTCTCGGAACCACAGCACCAACAACGGTCGAATACACCAGGATAGATCCTGTGCAGGAGGTCAGGACAGTGGTATCAGCGGGTCAGTATTTTGTAGTTCTTTTCCTGCGCACTGCAAGGCAGTGGGAGCTTATGCGTATACAGAAAGGACCTACCCCAATCGGCAGGGGAAAGACAAGTACCAAGGTCAGATTCCCAGGGGCTAGTATAGGAAGGGAGCCCAGGAGCAGCATCCTTGAGGAGAATGCCATAGAGAACAGAGAGGACACGTGGGGTGGTGTCAGCGTGAGAGAGCAGACTCCAAGTCAGTCAAGGGGGATAAGAGCATGGGAAGTAAGGAGAACTTATGGAGGAAGGCAGTGAGCTGACCATATTCCAACCAAGATAACCATAGATCAGGGTAGGAGGTGCGCAATTGTGTCAGGAAGGGGAGAGGTGTACTACCTGCAACTTGGTGCAAGCAAACGTCATCTGTACCTAGCCAGCAAAGGAATTTGTCTGCAGAACAACCTGGGGAACATGGGATTGTTGAAGAGAGGGCTGAGGGGGCTCGGGACCCTGGCAATGTGACTGCCCACACACACCACATCCCAGGTCCTTAGGAAATGGGATGACCGCACAGAATGCCTAACAGCACTGGAGCGGAAGTGGGACGGGACCGAGGGCAGAGAAGAAAGGTGAGCTGAAAGCAGTTCGGCCTCTATAGAGACCCACTGCTTATCCGCTCCACGATAATGCCAATTGAAAAGGTGCAACAGCACAGCCGCGCTTTAGTACAATCTAGGGTCTGGTAGGCCGGCGCCTCCATGACATTTACGGCGTGTCAGCGTCCGAAACCGCAGTCTGCTCCGTGCCGCTCCCCACACAAACTTCCCAAACAGAGATTGAACATGAGTGAAAAAAGTATGTGGAAGTGGAATGGGGAGAGCCTGGAACACGTATAGTAGGCGGGGCGCAATGTCCATTTTCAGGGCGTTAATGCAGCCAAACCAGGTGAGCATAAGAAAGTGATTCAAGTAACGGTAAGAAATTAAGGCGGCAAAGGAGGGAGGGGTCAGAGGGGATATGGACCCCAAGATACTTAATAGAGGTAGCATGCCATTTAAAGGGGAAGCAATCTGCAAGGAGAGTGGCTTCCACATGGGGCAGGGTGATATTGAGGGCCTCGCTCTTAGACAGCTTCACCTTGAAATTGCTTAAATTGCCAAAGCGACGGAACTCACGCAAAATAGACGGGAAAGAGTCACGCGGTTGGGAAACATATAGGAGAAGGTTGTCAGCATATAGGTCTATTTTGACCTGGCGGCTGCCTATCTGGAGGCCATGGATGCTAGAAGCTCCTCTCTGGCATTAAGAAGCTCAGTTAGGTCAGCTTGGGTGCATGTTCGTTTATGCTTCAGTTCAAGGGAATAGATCTTGGCGAGGAAATCCATGCTGCCCGCTCTCTTTTGAGGCAAGCACCATGTTTTATCAGTACGCACCAGAGCACGCATTTCAGTGCCTCCCATTGTAGAGGCAGTGGGGTAGGATCATGAGCATGGTCGAGACCAAAATCCCTAATCGCAGCACCGACGTCTGCCTTGCAGGTAGCATCCTTCAAAAGGCTGTAATTTAAGCGCCAGGTAAAGGGGTGGCGTGCAAGGCCTGGGACCTCCACAGATAAAAATACGGGTAAGTGATCTGACCAGAGAGCAGAGCCAATCTGTCCAGTAGGGGCCCAGGAGAGGGCATGATGGCTGATCAGGAAAAAGTCTATACAGCTATAGGAGTTATGTGCGGGGGAATGCTAAGTATAATCACGCTCGCCAGGGTGCAGGATTCGCCACACATCAACCAGTTGAGAACTATGGAGAGCAGTCTTAAGCCGACGCAGATGGGATTGGGAGTAGGGAGCGTGGGGGGGTGTAGAGTCAATCACCGGATCCATTACAAAGTTAAAGTAACCCCCAAGAATCATGACCCCCTCGACAAAGTCAGTTAGTTTGCCGACTAGATCCCTACAATATAGCAGTTGCCCCTGGTTAGGGAGGTAACAACCCGCTATGGTAAGTACAGTGCTTGCAATGCGCAATTTAAGGAAGACAAATCTGCCCTCTGGGTCAGTCAGGGTGCCCAGTACCTCATGATGCAGAGATTTATGCAAAGCAATAGATACTCCCTTGGATTTAGCGACCGGGTTGACACTGTGGAACCAAACAGGAAAGTGGCGGTTGCGGATATCCGGGACATGGCCCTCCTTGAAGTGAGTCTCCTGTAAAATAATGATATGAAAACGCTTTTTGTGGAGTTGGTATAGAATCTGGTTGCGTTTTTGTGGGACGTTAAGTCCTCTTGCATTCAAGGTACAAATATTCAGGGCTGACATAGCCGGATGAGGGGAGGGGGGAAGGACACAAGAGGAGCACACACTTAGGATAGGGGGCAAAAAGCACAATCTAACACAACTGAGAAACAGAGACTAACTAACTAAGCAGTAGGGTGGCTGATGAACCACCACCAAAAAAAGGCAAACAATGCCAAAACACTTACCACACAGTAGCACGGATACCCCGGTGGGGAACGAGCTTTCTAAAAAGGAGCCGCTCCCCCCAGGGTCCCTGGGCCACGCCACTAGAGGAACAACTGCAACAATAGAATGTATGCTGACCAAACTACAGGGTATGAAGAAGAAGATGAGGAAGACCAGAGCAAGGAGAAAGGGAGGAGGGAAAGGGAAAAAAGAAAAAAGGAAGAAAGCAAGAAAAAAGAGAAGAAAGAAGAAAAAAAAAAGGGGGGGGGACAGAAATAGAAGGAAGAAGAAAGAAAACAATACTCTGCGGCCGGAGCCCCAAGGGCTGCAAGAAATCAGTCCCACTGGTGTGCAAGAGGGACAGTTTGGTGATCAAGTCGGGGAGGCTTGACGGTCACGCTGCTGAGCGACAGATGTGGAGGCACGATCACATTGGTGACACCTGGGGCGTCGCTGGAGCCGCATGAATTGAGTTGGGTCAGGAGCACCAGGCAACGAAGACCAGTTTGGAATCTGCACAGGAGGAAGTCCGAGAGCAGCTATGAAGGCAGGAACATCATCAGGGTGAGATAGTGAAATAGTGCGGCCATCCCACCAGACCTGCAGGGGGAAAGGAAATCCCCAAGAATACGGGATCTGATGATGAATCAGAAGGTCCAGGAGTGGCTTCAGAGCATGCAGCCTGGCAAGGGTGAGTCTGGACAGGTCTAGGAGCAAACTAATAGGAGCTTCCTGAAACATAACTTGGCAGGCATCCCTGGCCTTCTGCATGATGGCCTCTTTGAGCTGGTATCTATGTACTCGGCAGATGACGTCTCTAGGATTGGTAGAGTCCGGAGGACGTGGGCCCAAGGAGCGATGCGCATGGTCTAGTAACGTGATGGCGAACCTATGGCACGCGTGCCAGAGAGGGCACGCAGAGCCCTCTCAGTTGGCACGCGCGCCGTCACCATATCTCACTAACGGGGAATCCGGTCCAGGATTCCCGGTTAGTGAGCGATCGCTTCTTTCAGCTGTATGTGCAAATGTACATACAGCTGAAAACTGTCAGTGTAAGCCGCGGTCCGCTGGATAAAGGCTAAATGCTGTACTCAGGAAGGACCTTCTGACGTCATAAGGTCACATGACAGAGTAGGCGTGTCTTTGCTTTTAAGAAGGTCCTTCCACATGAAGAGAAGTATCCCGAGCAGTGGAGGAACATGGAGAGATGTGGGGCTCAGGGTGTAGTGTGTAGTGAGGGGGAGGGAGAGATGTGGAGGGGAGAGATGTAGGGTGCAGGGTGTAGTGTGGGGGAGAGATGCAGAGTGTAGTGTGGGGGTTAGAGATGTGGGGTGTAGTGTGGGGGTTAGAGATGTGGGATGCAGGGTGTAGTGTGGGGGGAGATATGTAGGGTGCAGGGTGTAGTGTGGGGGGTAGAGATGTGTGGGGGAGAGATGTGGGGCTTCAGGGTGTAGTGTGGGGGAGGAGAGATGTGGGGTGCAATATATCGGGTGTAGTGTGGGGGGGAGAGATGTGGGGTGCAGGGTGTAGTGTGGGGGGAGAGATGTGGGGTGCAGTATGTAGGGTGCAGGGTGTAGTGTGGGGGGAGAGATGTGGGGTGCAGGGTGTAGTGTGGGTGGAGAGATGTGGGGTGCAGGGTGTAGTGTGGGGGGAGAGATGTGGGGTGCAGGGTGTAGTGTGGGGGGAGAGAAGTGTGGGGCTGCAGGGTGTAGTGTGGGGGAGAGATGCAGAGTGTAGTGTGGGGGCTAGAGATGTGGGGGAGGAGAGATGTGGGGTGCAGTATGTAGGGTGCAGGGTGTAGTGTGGGGGGGAGAGATGTGGGGTGCAGGGTGTAGTGTGGGGGGAGAGATGTGGGGTGCAGTGTGTAGTTTGGGGGGTAGAGATGTGTGGGGGTGCAGGGTGTAGTGTGGGGGAGAGATGCAGAGTGTAGTGTGGGGGGTAGAGATGTGGGGAGGAGAATGTGGGGTGCAGTATGTAGGGTGCAGGGTGTAGTGTGGGGGTTAGAGATATGGGGTGCAGGGTGTAGTGGGGGGGTAAAGATGCAGGGTGTAGTGTGGGGTGCAGAGATGCAGGGTGTAGTGTGGGGTGCAGAGATGCAGGGTGTAGTGTGGGGTGCAGAGATGCAGGATGTAGTGTGGGGGGAGATGCATGGTGTAGTGGAGGGGTAGAGATGCAGGGTGTAGTGTGGGGTGCAGAGATGCAGGGTGTATTGTGGGGTGCAGAGATGCAGGGTGTAGTGTGGGGTGCAGGGTGTAGTGTGGGGGGGGAGAGATGCAGAGTGTAGTGTGGGGTCCAGGGTGTAGTGTGGGGGGAAGAGATGTGGGATGTAGGCTGCTTGCAAGAGGGGGGAATGGGGGTGCAGGCTGCTTGCGAGCAAGAGGGGGGATGCTGGGGAGGGAGGTTAATTTAAGGTGAAATTGCCGTGTTGGCACTTTGCGATAATTTAGTGGGCTTTGGGTTGCAGTTTGGGCACTCGGTCTCTAAAAGGTTTGCCATCACTGGTCTAGTTTGAGTGGAGAACCAGGAGGGACTCCCAGGAGGGAGTTAAAGACGGTGTGTAGCGTAGCGTCCAGGTGTTGAGGTTCAATAGATTCAGGGAGGCTCCTTACTCTAATGTTATTCCGTCTATTCCTATTTTCAAGGTCGTCCAAGAGATCCATCAGACAGTGCAACTGGTGAGTGTGGGATGATAGGATGGAGTCATGAGTAGAAAGCTGGGTAGACAGTGAAGCGGAGGAGGCCTCCAGGGTATCCGCCCACTCTTCCAATAGTTGTACAGTACAACAAACAGCGGACAGTTCGGATTTGTAAGACTGCTCCAGAGCGTGCCACATACTCCTCCATGCAAACGACAAAGATAGAGACACCAAGCAATATATAGTATAGTAACTTTTAAAGACACGATGATCCAAATGATAACAAATGGCTCCTCACCTTTAGTGGTTGTATGACCACAAGTAATATGAGGAACCAAACCGGGAGGAACTGGAAGCCGCAGCTGTCACACTGTGACACCATGGAAGGTGTAAATGGAGTATATAACGGGGACCAGGATTTCAGGGACTGCGCGGGATCAGTATAATTTGGACAAATCTTTTATTTCATAGAAATACACGACGCATTTCGGGGTCTTTAGTACCCCTTTTTCAAGTCCCCGTTATATACATACTCCTCCATGTCAGACTTTGTAGGAATAGCATGGAGATGAACACTCAGGTGACGCAGTTCGTCCAGAGTGTCAGAGGAGGTAACAGAGGAAGTTGGAGTGCAGGATGAGAAGGTCACATACCCAGCAGAATCCCCCATGCCCTGGCCAGCAGAAGCTTAGTCTGTGACAAGAGGAGTTGTCAGACGGACATGGGGGACCCGGGGTGAATATGGAGCTGCAGTGGTGGATAGAGAGTTCATTGGCGCTGCAGTAGTTGCCAGACAGAGGCCACTGGTAGAGGGAGTGCCAGGGGTGAGTAAGTCCATCTGTACTCTTGTGCCAGGAGGAGCTAACGGAGGAACAGGCAATGTGGAGCATAGGGTCGTGGTGAGGGTGGTGGAAGCAACCGGCCAGGACAGGGTAGAGCTGATGGAGGCAGGGAGGGAGATCGTCTTACCTCCTGAAAGCCCCAGAGGAGAGGACTGCAGGGTGATGCTGGTCTCCAGAGAGCGTGGAGGTGCAGAGGAGGCGGGAGACGGCGGTAGCGACGGCCATTCATTCTCAGACACTGCTGCCGACACATGAGAAGCAGGAGCCGAGCGATACCCAGTCTCCCTCATTGTCCAAGGCTCCGAAGGGCTGGGTGAGTAGGAGCTGTTAGCCGGTGGAGACAGGGCCACTTAAGCGCCAGGGAGGGAAGTGTCCGCCGATAGTTTGCCCGCAGGAGAGCCGCGTGGCAGAGCAGCGGCATCGGGCGCCATCTTGGGAGGCGTTGCGTGGGGGTCTGAGGCTCATGGGCCCCGAAGAAATTTTTAATGGAGGGCCCCGGAGAGACCACCGGAGGGGTAGAAGAGGACCTCGGAGGAAGCCTTCTCGACTTGCCCATGGTTTGGAGGGCAGAAGAGGGTCAGGTCAGCAGGAATGAGTGTGGACCCAGGTAAGTCAGGGAAGGAGCTGAGGGAGATGTGACCTCACTCCTCTATAGCCAGGCCACGCCTCCCCCCAATGTGGGGTTTTAACCCCTAAATGCATGTTGCGATAGAATAATGTTCCCCATCAGCCCCCCCGTGGCAAAATCAGGGGGTGCCGATATGTATTTTTGGCAGCCCACAGTATGGCTCACAGAATAAAGGTAACATGTTACTTATGCTGTGCGCTGCACAAAAAAAAACAATGGCAGAATTGATGGGGTTTCTTTTTGTTTTTTTTTTATAAATCCACCAAGAAACAGTTAATAAAATTTAGTTAATAAGTTTTAGGCACCCAAAAATTGGATCATTACAAAATTAATCTCATGATGCAAAAAACCAACCCTCATATGGCTACATCACCAGAAAAATTAAAAAAAAAATATAGCTTGAACAATGTGAAGACAAAAACCCCAAAAATTGCAAAATCATTAGAACAAAACTTTTTCTCCACTCATGGTTAGTGGTTGGTTGAAGCCATTTATTGTAAAACTTCTGTGTTTTCTCTTTTTAAATCATAATGACAACCAAAAACATCAAAATGACCCTGTTCAAAAGTTCACTTACCCCAATTCTTAATACTGTGTATTGCCCCCTCTAACATCAATGACAGCTTGAAGTCTTTTGTGGTAGTTGTGGATGACGCTCTTTATTGTCTCAGATGGTAAAAAGTCTCCAGTTCCTGTAAATTCCTGGGCTGTCTTGCATGTACTGTGCGCTTGAGATGTCCCCAGAGTGGCTCAATGATATTGAGGTCAGGAGACTGACCATGGCCACTCCAGAACCTTCACTTTCTTCTGCTGTAGCCAATGACAGGTCGACTTGGCCTTGTGTTTTGGATCGTTGTCATGTTGGAACGTCCAAGTACGTCCCTTGCGCAGCTTCTGGCTGATGAGTGCAAATCTGCCTCCAGTATTTGTTGATAACATGCTGCATTCATCTTTCTTTCAACTTTGACCAAGTTTCCTTTGAAGCTCACACATCCCCACGTCATCAGTGATCCACCTCCATGCTTTACAGTAGGAATGGTGTTCCTTTCATCATAGGCCTTGTTGACACCTCTCCAAATGTAACGTTTATGGTTGTGGCCAAAAAGTTAGATTTTTGTCTAATCACTCCAAATTACCTTGTTCAAGAAATTTTGAGGCTCGTCTCTGTGCTGTTTGGCGTATTGAAGGCGAGATTCTTTGTGGCATTTGCGCAGAAATGGCATCTTCTGGCAAATCGACCATGCAGCCCATTTTTCTTCAAGTGCCTCCTTATCGTGCATCTTGAAACAGCCACACCGATAGTTTTCAGAGAGTCCTGTATTTCAGCTGATGTTATGTGTAGGTTTTTCTTTGCATCCCGAACAATTTTCCAGGCAGTTGTGGCCAAAATTTTGGTTGGTCTACCTGACCATGGTTTGGTTTTTACAGAGCCCCTGAGTTTCCATTTGTTAATCACAGTTTGAACACTGCTGACTGGCATTATCAATTCCTTGGATATCTTTTTGTATCCCTTACCTATTGTATACAGTTCAACTACCTTTTCCTGTAGATCCGTGGACAATTCTTTTGCTTTCCCCATGACTCATAATCCAGAAATGTCAGTGGCTGGAGGAAAGATGCAACAGTCTGTCTGGATCCCAGAAACTCACTCAGCTTTTATGCACACACACTGATTACAAGCAAATAGGTCACAGGTGAGGATGTTACCTTTAGTAGCCATTCAAACCCCTTTGTGTCAACTTCTGGGCATGTTATCAGGCCAAAATCACCAGGGTATGTGAACTTTTGAACAGGGTCATTTTGATGTTTTTGGTTGTCATTATGGTTTAAAAAGAGAAAACACAGAAGTTTGACAATAAATGGCTTCAACCAACCAGTAACCATGAGTGGAGAAAAAGTTTTTGTGTTATCATTTGTATACTCTGAAAAAAGGCCAAAAAAACTAAAAATCCCCAATCATAGGAGCTACTGGGGGAAATAGAAGGGAATTTGGTGTTCCCAATGTACACAGCCTACATAATCCATCCACTGTGCATTCACATGTGGGATACTAATGCTCACTACACCCCTTGATAAATTCTTTGAGGGGTGCAGTTTTCAAAATAAGGTCACTCCTTACATGATTCCACTTTTTTGGTACCTTAGAGGCTCTGCAAACATGACATGGCGTCCAGATACTAAACATCAAAATCTGCACTCCAAAAGCCACATAGCGCTCCTTCACATCTGCTCTCTGCTGTGTACCCAAATGCCCACATGTATGACATTTTTGAACCCAGGATAACATACTTAATGTCATATGTGGGTATACTGCTATTTGGGCACACAACCATGCATAGAGTGAAGGAGGGCTATTTGGTTTTTGGAGCACATATTTAGATGGTTTGGTTTTTGTACACGGTGACACTTCTGCAGAACTCCTGAAATGCCAGTTAAGTGGAATTCCCTGACACATGATCTCATTTTGGAAACTACACCTCTGAAGGAATTTATGAAGGGGTTCAGTGAGCATTTTTAATCCCCATATGTTGCTAGAATTTATTTTCCAGAAATGAAAACGCAGCTGATGGTGAAAGGAGAAAATGGCAATTTTTCCAGACATAAGTAGTTTCAGTGCACAATATGTTGTTCCCAGCTTATATCAGAGATGAATGCTCCAAAAGCTGTTGTACCCGGGATACCCGCTTAACAGTTTTTGTAGTTTGTGTCTCTGCTGGCACAAGCTGGGCACAACATATCGGGCACTAAAATAGCGTATCTCTGAAAAAAACGGCAATTTCCACTTTTCATTATCAGCTGCACATTCAGTTCTGGAAATTAAATTAATGCAACACTTGAGGGTTAAAAATACTCAGTACACCGCTTGGTAAATCCCTTGAAGGGTGTACTTTGCAAGGTGGGTCACATGTCTGCGGATTCCACTTTACTGGCTCTGCAATGGCATAATGTCCAAAAACCAAACTGTGCTCCAAAAACCAAAATAGTTCTTCCCTTTTGTACTTGGCTGTGCCCAAACAGCATTTTATACCTACATATGGCATTGTTAAGGACGTTATCCTGGGTACAAAAGTGTCATACATGTGGGCATAAACTGCAGTTTGGGCACACAGCAGGGCACAGATGTGAGGGAACGCGATGTGATTTTGGAGCGCAGATTTAGATTGTTGGTCTTTGGATGCCATGTCACATTTGCAGAGACCCTAAAATTGCCCCTACAAAATGGGGTCACTTCTTGGGGAATTCCAATTTACCAGGGCTCTGCGATAACAATATGGCATCCAGAAAGTCCCACTAAATCTATACTCCCAAAGCTAAAAAGCACAGCGCTCCTTCTTTTCTGAATGCTGCTGTGTGCCCAAGCATCAGTTTACACCCACATATACTACTTTTTTTGTACCTGGGAAAAGTCACTTAATAGTTTTAGGTTTGCGTGTCTCTGATGAGACAAAGTGGGCACAACACATTGGGCACCAAAATGACGTATTTCTATAAAAATTTTCACTTTGTACATTCATTTTTGGGAAGCACTCTTGTGTTCAAAATGATTATACCCTTGAGAAATTCCTTGAGGGGTGTAGTTTCTAAAATGGGGTCAATTTTGGGGGATTTCCATTGTAGTGGTACTTTAAGGGCTCTGCAAATGACACCTGAAAATTATTCCAGTAAAATATGCCCTCCAAAAACCAAATAGCGCTCTTTCCATTCTGAGCCCCACCATGTACCCATACAGCAGTTTACGACCACATGTGGGGTAATCCCATGTTCAGGAGAAATTGTGTAACAAACTTTGGGAAGCTTTTTCTCCTTTTATACTGAAAAATTTGTAACTAAATTGAAGGTTTATTGGGAAAAAAAGTAAATTTTCATATTCATGCCCCAATGTTAATAAAATCTGTGAAACAGCTGTGGTGTAAAAAGGTTTATCCCTTGATATGTTCTCTGAGGGGTGTAGTTTCCAAAATGGGGTCACTTTTTGGGGGTTTTCATTGTACTGGTATTTTAGCACCTCTGCCAATTCAACATGGCACCCGAAAACTATTCCATCTGCCCTCCAAAAGCCAAATAATGCTCTTTCCACTTTGAGCTCCCCCCCCCATGTACCCATACAGCAAATTACGACCACATATGGGGTATTGCTGCGTTCATAAGCAATTGTTTAACAAACTTTTTCTTTTAACCCCTTGTGAAATTGAAAACTTTGGGGCTAAAGTGACGTAATTTTTCATTTACACATCTCATGTTAATTTTAGGGTTAAATGAATGTATTTTTTTTTTTTAATTAAATGTCTAAATTTCACCTCCATATTGTTTTAATTCCTGTGAAATGCTTGATGGGTTGACAAACTTCCCAAATGCAGTTTTTAATTATTTGAGGGGTGCAGTTTTGAAAATGGGGTGATTCATGGAGGTTTCTAATATATAGGCCTTTATAATCCCCTTCAGAACTGAAGTGGTCCCTAAAAATAAGTTTTGGAAACTATTGTTACACTTTTAACGTCCAAAATAAATTAAAGGACAATTTAAAGATGATGCCAATATAAAGCAGAGATTTGGTAGATAATATTTATTAATTTATTTGGGTAGTATGTCTGAATAGCAGAGTATTTCACATTTTGAAAATTGTGATTTTTTTTTTCAAAATTTCCATCAAATTTACTATTTTTTTATAAATATATACAAAAATATTGATAAATATTTACCATTATCATGAAGTACAATGTGTCACGAAAAACAATCTCAAAATCACTTGTGTAAGTTAAAGCGTTTCAAAGTTATTGCCATATAAAGAGACACTTAAGTTGTGAAAAATGAGTCCTGCTACTTTTAGGCTGTGTTCCCAAGGGGTTAATCATTGGAGGGGTGCACAATTCCAAGGGCAACTGGCCGGACTCCCCACATATTCATACATATTACAGAAAAAGGTTGGACAGCACTCCAAGGGATCAACAAGAGCTTGCTTTTGTTATATAGGTGCTAGTATCCAAAAAATAATGGATCAAAAGGTTAAATCAATAAGAATTCAGACCTTAAATCATGAGGTGATGTCAAGGCAACGTTTCAGGCCTAGTATCAGAGATGATACTGGCTGTGCATGTAAACTGAAATGCACTCATACAGAAGTTAGAGCATCAAAAGGAAGTTGAACTTGAGTATAAAATACAAAATAATTGTGAAGGAGAAAAAAATAAATAGAAGACCAGGTCCTAAGAATAAAGAGGAATTAAGAGGGGGGGGGGGGTGGTGCTATTCTATTCCCGTGCTATGGGATATCTTCCTTTATAGCCATGGCCTATGGTATGTTTATGGTTTATGGTATGATTATGGTTTGCAATTAATGGTACTGTGTACAGTTGTGCTGAAAAGTTTACATACACCCGGCAGATTTTTTATTTTTTTGGCTTTTTTTTCAGAGAATATGAATAATAACACAAAAACTTTTTCTCCCCTCATGGTTAGTGGTTGGTTGAAGTCATTTATTGTCAAACTTCTGTGTTTTCTCTTTTTAAATCATAATGACAACCAAAAACATCAAAATTACCCTGTTCAAAAGTTCACATACCCTGGTGATTTTGGCCTGATAACATGCCCAGAAGTTGACACAAAGGGTTTGAATGGCTACTAAAGGTAACATCCTCACCTGTGACCTGTTTGCTTGTAATCAGTGTGTGTGCATAAAAGCTGAGTGAGTTTCTGGGATCCAGACAGACTGCTGCATCTTTCCTCCAGCCAATGACGTTTCTGGATTGTGAGTCATGGGGAAAGCAAAAGAATTGCCCAAGGATCTACGGGAAAAGGTAATTGAACTGTATAAAATAGGAAAGGGATACAAAAAGATATCCAAGGAATTGATAATGCCAGTCAGCAGGGTTCAAATTGTGATTAACAAATGGAAACTCAGGGGCTCTGTAAAAACCAAATCATGGTCAGGGAGACCAACCAAAATTTCGGCCTCAACTGCACAGAAAATTGTTTGGGATGCAAAGAAAAACCCACACATAACATCAGCTGAAATACAGGACTCTCGGAAAACTGTCGGTGTGGCTGTTTCAAGATGCACAATAAGGAGGCACTTGAAGAAAAATGGGCTTCATGGTCGAGTTGCCAGAAGAAAGCCATTTCTGCGCAAATGCCACAAAGAATCTCGCCTTCAATACGCCAAACAGCACAGAGAGGAGCCTCAAAACTTCTAGAACAAGGTAATTTGGAGTGGTTAGACAAAAATCGAACTTTTTGGCCACAACCATAAACGTTACATTTGGAGAGGTGTCCACAAGGCCTATGATGAAAGGAACACCATTCCTACTGTAAAGCATGGAGGTGAATCACTGATGATGTTGGGATGTGTGAGCTTCAAAGGCACAGGAAACTTGGTCAAAGTTGAAGGAAAGATGAATGCAGCATGTTATCAACAAATACTGGAGGCAAATTTGCACTCATCAACCAGAAGCTGCGCAAGGGACATACTTGGACATTCCAACATGACAACGATCCAAAACACAAGGCTAAGTCGACCTGTCATTGACTACAGCAGAAGAAAGTGAAGGTTCTGGAGTGGCCATCTCAGTCTCCTGACCTCAATATCATTGAGCCACTCTGGGGAGATCTCAAGCGCACAGTACATGCAAGACAGCCCAGGAATTTACAGGAACTGGAGACTTTTTGCCAAGAAGAATGGGCAGTTTTACCATCTGAGAAAATAAAGAGCCTCATCCACAACTACCACAAAAGACTTCAAGCTGTTATTGATGTTAGAGAAGGCAATACACGGTATTAAGAACTGGCGTATGTGAACTTTTGAACAAGGTCATTTTGATGTTTTTGGTTGTCATTATGATTTAAAAAGAGAAAACACAGAAGTTTGACAATAAATGGCTTCAACCAACCACTAACCATGAATGGAGGAAAAGTTTTAGTGTTATCATTCATATTCTCTGAAAAAAGGCCAAAAAAACAAAAAATCTGCCGGGGTATGTCAACTTTTTAGCACAACTGTATATATGGGTAAGATTAATATTTCAGTGATAATAGCCTTGTGCGTGGAATGTTAGGTGCACTAGACAATTGTACATATTATGATCTTTTTCTATTGAGTCCTATAGCATATTGGCAGATATCTATTGTGTCAATACCATTATTTCCATGCATTGTATTTATATTTACACAAAGTATTGTACCTTACTACTTTTTGGGGGGATTTTTTTTTCCTAGTGTCTATGGGTGAGGAGGTTAGGTACTTGCATTTGTATTTAATAGCAATTATTATATTTTTTGATATAGGATGTCTGCATAGTTTTTGTTGGTCAATATCATAAAACGGACAGAAGGGAATTTTCTTCAAAGCTTTATCTACATTGCTATGCATGTAAGAAAGAACTGATCATTTCTTACTCAAGACATACCTTAAATATCCTTTGTGTCACTTAATTGTGACAACATATGTTATATATGGTTTTCCTATGAAGAACACCATTTCTTCTCAGCAAAAACATTCTCTGAATGGACAATACTGTTTGATATGCATTTATATACCATTCAAACAGTCACAAACCAATATGGTAGTAATACCCAGCAGTTGGTACTCAGAATAGACATAATGAGGAATGTATCCCTTCCACCTCCTAGTGACTTAATTATACAGGAAGCAAGTTGAATGGTATTGAGATATCAGAGACAGATTATTTAATGCACTTGACTGTATGAATTACATTATAAAGAACATCAAAAAAGCATAGGTAAAAACATAGTTAGACATATTTTCTAAACATTTGACTAAATGATAAAGAGCAGCCATTGCAAGAACATAGAAGCAACTTCCAAATGTCTTCGGTAATATTCAGGATAGGGGTCTTCAGGTGTCTTCAAGATAGAGGGTGAAAAGTTGTTTATAGTATTTGTTAGGCTGTCAGGAACTGGGGTTTTGTTTTTAGGGGGCTGTCTGTACTGATAGTGTAACGTCACTGCTTGTGATGAGTTGTTTTAGAACATTCTTGTCATCTGTCAAACTAGGGAGAGAGAGCAAGTCAAGAAAGGCTTGTATAGAGGACATATCAGTAGGGGTGATTGAAACAGAGCTTCATAATAGTAATAGAGAACATTCACAATGTGTGATTCTTTTGTCTGGATTGTACCCAATTCATGAATTGTAAGGATAGTATATAGAATGAGTTTGGAGAGGGGTGAACATATTACATGTGCAGTCGGATCACAAGTCTCAGCAGTCTCTGATGTAATTTATGATGTCTTTGTGACTAGAAGAGGCCGGAAGACCAGGACAGGTGAATAACACTGTTTGTTACGTTTCCTCAGCTCCTCTGGGCCTCTGCTCATTGTACTCTGAGGTTTGAAGAGACCCCAGAACAGAGGCCCTCTACCTGGATATACCAATATTATCACTTTAGAGTGGTAGTATAGCGGTAGATAGTGGCTCTACACAGGGCTCTGCAGACAGTTTAAGTAAATACTTCACAGGAAAAATGTAGTGACTTACTGGTGATGAGACCATTGCAGCCAATTATCGCTCTCAACAATACAACAGTAAAGTGTTGGGCTGCCACAGTTTCGCTGTCGTGACATCTCGCTGCAGCCACACTGTATACAAGCAAAGGTGACAGACAGCCGAGTGCAGGTAAAGGGGGAATGGACACTATAATGCTTGTCTGCTGCCTGCTTTAAAATTTATGATAGGACAACCCCTTTAAATTAATAGTTCCCCTCAATTAATAATGCCCCTGTTCCCCCTAATTAATAATACTCCTGTATGTCTCCTTAAATCAATAATGCCCCCAGTGATGGCCACTGATTGGCCTCAGCAGTCACGTGCAGCGAGGAAACCTGTAGGCCGCAAGCCACTACAGGCCTGTGGCCTACAGGTTATAGAATAGCAGAGCAGGGAGCTAACAGCTTCCTGAACTACCATGTATTTCAACTAAAATGGTATCTTTTAAATGCTGATACAGTTTAAATTTTTGTGTGTATTTGCAGCAACCTCGCTCAGAGTGGGCCCCACAAAGCCATCAAACCCCCACCCCCCACCCCACTGCCCCTTGCTAGCTGTGCCTCTTTAGCTATCCCTCTAAAAGGGTTATTCCTATTACTTACTATTGATGACCTATCCTCAGGATTTTGGAGTTCCATCTCCTGTCAGCTGCAACTGATCAACTACATACCATATTTACCTATCCCTTACGGACCGTTGTTGGGGGTGTACCACAACACAAGGCTCTAAGTTACAGATTTGGTGGAGCTTCACCAATTAGAGAGCTCTGGGAAGCCATTAGATTATACAGTATAATGATCTACTTGGAGAGTTGATAGTTGGTTCTGAATAGTTGGCTCTCCTATATCTGATTCAGGGTCCAATCTCAACCATTAAAAGGGCATTCTACAAGATTTTATCCTAGCCATGAGACAACTTATTCCCAAGTACTGGAGGTATAGTGATTCCCCCTCCAGAGCACAGAGGTAGAAGCCCTCAACTACATTATGTACTTGAAGAAGCTACTGGTAGGGGATGCCCTTGTCATTCCAAATACCCATGCCTTCCACTTGAGGTGGTTTCTATGGTCCTCGTTCCATAATTATCCCCGCCTGGAACTATGGGTTGCGACATAATGGACACTCTTACAGGTCTCAGCTAACTCAGGGACTTTACATATCCCTCTCTCATGTATCTATCCTTCTCCTATAAGTTCTTCCTCCCCACTCTTGGTGTACAAACCTATTTCACCCTTCCCTTAGTATTGTGAAGTTGGTCATATAGCTTCTGATGTTTTAATATGTTGGCCAATTTCTAGCCTCATAGATCTGAGAGAGAGGCTAGAGAGTCAAGTCTTTCTTGTTGTTTATTATTATTATTATTATTATTATTATTATTATTATTATTATTATTATTCCCCTTTGCTCTCTAGCCTTTCTCTTTATTTTGATTTTGATTTTTATCTGTTATATTGTTCTTATGGATTACCTATAACCTTGCACACTCAAACTATGTTATGTAACGCAATCTTGTTCTCACAATAAAACTTTGTGGAACATAAGTTTGCACCTGAACCTGTTTAGACGGCAGTAAATTGTCATGGAGAAGAATACATATCCGTTTTGGACAGTGACTTGACAGTGGCTTTGAGTAGATTTTCCATTTTTGCACCACTGCATTTTGAGACTATACTTTTTTTTTTAGTTTTTGATGACTTAGCTGTATGGGATTTATTTTTTCGGTGGCACACTTATGGGGTACATATAATTGCTGATTAACATTAATGTTTTTCTCATCTCTCTCAGCAGCCCTCAGGGGTATTTCTTGTGTCTATGAGTGAGGAACATAGTTAAGCAATATACAAACAGTTAACAACCAGTAACCACTATAGAAATACCACCACTTTAGTGTTAATTTTTTTAATCTCTCCTGTCTGGACAGGTAGCCGCTTACTTACTTATCAGCATATTAATCATATTTTCCTCAGATTGCTTGCAGAATTGTGATGACTCCATCCATCATTGATTAACATTGATCTTTTTCTGGCCATTATTCTTTGTGCTTCCTAAAACGTAAAATGGACAAAACCAGCTATAACATATGCCATGTGTTCCCTAGTCTGACACATCCACTGCCTTGGGATAAGCTTTGATTCCACCTTTTATTCAGACCACACATTCAAGCTCTTACTATTCAATAGCTTCCAACTCAGAAACATTTCTCAAATTCCTTCTTTCCTTAACCTCAAGTCAACAAAAAATTCTTGTACATGCCGATATTATATCCCAATTGCAATTGTTTTTCTCTTTTATGCCACCCTCGCCAATTTCATGAAAGGAGATATGGTGAGTGGTGTGGCGCGGGAGCCACAGTCACCCTGACTTATCAATTTTTAGTGGAAGTGTGAAGAGTGAAGTATTATCAATTTTTAAACAGTAGTCATCTGAAATGGCTGTCTAAATTGACATCTCTATAGCGCTGTGGAATAAAGTGGTGCTATATAAGTAAGATAAATAAATTAAATAATATATATACAACTTTCCTTCCCAGTTAATCAAACTCTCTTCTTGTTCCTCTACCACTACTTTTCTC
This sequence comes from Leptodactylus fallax, assembly GCA_947044405.1. Classification (NCBI taxonomy): domain Eukaryota; kingdom Metazoa; phylum Chordata; class Amphibia; order Anura; family Leptodactylidae; genus Leptodactylus; species Leptodactylus fallax. The sequence goes on along the minus strand of CAMRHE010000065.1, from coordinate 686,104 downwards.
TGCCAGTCACTTCTCTGGCTACCCATTGCCCAGTGAATTGATATCACAATAGTGACAAGCACACACAAGGCAATCTATGCCAGTGTCCTAAATACATTTTTTTCCAAATCTTCCAATACCTCCCAAACATAATCTTTGCAAGACTTAACTGTTTATTTTATTTTCTACTCAGCCTCTGCACCTCCTCAAGTTATGCCCCTGGAATCAGACTCTGTCTCACCTTTCAAACTTTCAAAAGCAATCTGAAAACCCATCACTTCAGGAAAGTTTACTACAGCTTCTTCCGCCACCTTTCCTTCATTAATTACTAACCCCCAGAGGTCAAAAAGTCTAGTATGTATACCTTGGTGATAACACTTTTAATAAATGATTTATTAACCTAGCAAAGTACTATATAGCAAAAAATTTCATTATTTTTCAGATAATGGCTTTGATGAATATTAACAATTCATAGGGAAATCATCAAGACCCGTGTATTTTACACTAGTCTTAATGTCCTATGCACCAGTAGCACTTTTAATTTATGATGAGGCTGCACCTCATCATGAATAGACACATCCTCCTGGCATACTTGCACCTAGGCGCAAATCCACACTAGCCCCTTGTTGTCGTAGATTTTTGTTACATAAATGATGATGAATATGGCACAAGTGGTGGCCCCAGCCACAGCCATGCTCACTTTCGGAAAATTGTGAGGCTGGAGCAAAAAACTCCAATTACGACTATTTAAGTTGCAAATGACTTTAAATAGTCACAAATTGCGGATAACCATAATATTGAATTTTCCCCTCAGATTGTATTATTAATGTGTTAAAAATGTTTGAAGCAGCAGTCATTCCTAATGTGAGAAACAAAACTTTATGTTATACAAGATGCAATCATAAAATGTTTGTAACATCAACCAGTCCGGCAAAAACATCACAGTAGGATTTTATCCATTGTTCATTAAATATTGTCCTTACTATAGTCTTCATATATACATCATTTATAATACTACTCAATATGTACTGAGTAGATAATAATAAAATAAATATTTCCACTGGAAAAGGAGTAAAGAAACAAGGAAAAGTGAAAAAAGGTATATCGTCCAAATTACCTGAGGCTATATTTGTAACACCCTTCACTTACTTCCTATTCCCCCAGCCTGCACACAGCTATTCACATAAAGAGAGGTTTAAGCTTCTCCTCTGCCCTAGGCCATCAGCCCTTCAGTATTCCTTATCAGTGGGATAAAATGCAGGCACTGAGCCTGAGGCAGCGTCTACACTGTTTTACTCTGCATTTAGTCCATTCTCCAGTGCCTGAAGAAGGTTATCACTGCAGCCTCAGCCCTTTACAGCTTCTGTCTAGGAAACTACACATTAGCCCTGTGGCTATCAACATGGCTACTAAATCTTATTGCTGTACTGCAATCAATACAGAACAGATTAAACACCTATTGTGGTTTGGAATTAATTTACCAAACATGTTGTTTCTCCAAATCTCTATTGCCTTAAAAATTCTGAATGTTATTTTAACTTTATCAGCTTTAAGGGAGAAAAAGAAGAAAAAAAAAAGAAGAGTAAATTTGCAATGCATGTACAATCGAGCTTCATTTTCATCTTTGTAAAGAAAACTCTTATCCTTTTTTGTCTTTGTTTTAGTTGCGTTCCCTTTACCACATCCCTACAATGGTATTTTTGCATGATAAAGTTACATTTCTATTGCAGAAAAGAAGCACATAGATTTTTGTGTCTGTATATATCCCATCTTGGAAGATGGCATTTCATTAAAAAGTAACCCATGTACACATCCAACAATAATATTTTATTTGTTTTCAAATTGTGGTTTTCTGTGATTGCCCAGGATTAGAAAGTCATTTTAGCTTTCTTCTTAAAACAGTGCAACACATGTTCAAGGATTGCTTTTAGTCAGGCTTGAACTGGCCCACAGGTGAACAGGTGACATCCCCTTTGGGCCCCCAGCCCACCCTGGCATGGCACAGTACACTCATTGTATTTCATGAATATACTTATCGTACAGCATCTCAACCAGGCTATGTGTCAGTATAATATACTAGGTAGATTATTTAAGAAACTACTCAGTTTATTTTTATACATCATAGACACACTGGGAGACTGAAATGACATCTAGGTGCAGAATGAGGCCAACCAGTATCCTTCCTTCCCGGGTCCCATCTTCTAAATAACACTTCAGAGGCCCCAGTCAACAATAGTCAAGGGCCCTAGTTCAAAGCAAGAGCCAGAGACTCCAGGAGAGAAACAAAGGCTAAGCAGGAAGTTAATACTGAAAAGTATTTTTTTTCAGTAAAAAGTTTCCTTTTTAGTAAAATGCTGAGTTGCCTTTGACCTGGCACAGGTGGACACAATGATGTCATCCCACCATTTGTACCAAAAATCCATGCATCACCTGCAGTGTAGAAAGGAAGAGGTATGTATTTTTTTTTTGTTAAATCCTTTTCTATGAGAAACAGGAAACTGAGGGAAGAGGGTACCAAGTACAAGAGGCCACAGTGGCATATAGGAAGGTACGTGGGATGACAGGAACTGTGGGAGATCCTGTTGCATTATAAGCATTTTTAATGTGTGGGATCATGAAAGGGGTTAATATTAACAGTACTCACTTTCAACCCTAACACATTAAAAAAGGTAACCTATATTACTACTAGAGATGAGTGAATTTCTCAAAAGTTCGATTTGCCAGTTCGATTCGAAGTTCAAAAAAATTTGCTTTGATCCGAATTACTTCGCGGCGAATATTGCTAAAAAACACCTATTTCCTAGCTTCAGAGAGCCTATATAGTGGTGTAGAACAATGTGCCTTGCAGTAACGCACATAGGGAGCCTACTGTGGTAGTAAAACAATACTGTGAGTCCGAATGACATGCACATGACAGGCGTCGCTCTTAGAATCGATGCATACTTCACTTATTTGGACAGTTACGGGGCCAAAACTGTCCAACTAAATGTGAACTTATATTGGCTGATGCATATGACTGAATATTTAAGGACCTGCGAACTGCTATTGACTCATACAGGTCATAAATAGCTTGGATGCTATGGAAACCTGGTGTAAAGCTGTGTGTATGTCAAGACTGAAGAACCTGTGATCATGTGTATCTCAGTTTGGATATCAGTGAAAGACCTGCGATCGGTTGTTATGGAAAACCTGGAGTAAAGCTGTGTGTATGTGACCTTGTGTAACAGTGTCATCCACAGCGCCCTACCCCTTTAAAGCTGACCTACAGCAGTGAAGAAAAATGGCTGGGTTGTTATGGAAACATGGAGTGCAGGTGTGTGCATGTGGCTGACAATGCCTTGTTAGATTGGAGACGGGCTTGGGTCTGCTGGGTTGTTTCAGCAGCTCGCTGTTGTCTGTGACATACCTTTTCAGATTGGAAACAGGCTTGGGTCTGCTGGGTTTTTTCAGCAGCTCGCTGTTGTCTGTGACATACTTTTTCAGATTAGAGACAGGCTTGGGTCTGCTGAGAGTTTTCATTAGCTCGAGCAGCAGCCATGCGTTTTGCTGCAGGGGGCATGAGTAGTTTAAAAATGTTTCAATTTATAAGAAAGCTGAAATCCAGTATGGCAGTCCAGTCAGTGGGGTAGCAGTGGTAGCGGCTGCCACAGGGCCCGGGACATTAGGGGTCCCGGCAGGCCCCTGATGTTTTTTTTTTTAATAGGCCATTATCTGTTGGTGTAACACTAGCAGGTAACGGGCCCTAATTACTTACCGTTCCCCGCTGCTGCTCACGGCCGCCTGCGCCTCACCTTCTGCGGAGGCGGCTGTGAGCAGGAGCAGGGATCAGTAAGTAAGGCCTGCGGGTCGTGAACCCCACAAACACTGCTATCATTATACTCTGGGGTCTTTTCAGACCTCAGAGTGTAATGATCGGAGGCCCAAAGGAGTTGAGGGAACATAAAAAACACTGTTACTTACCTCTCATGTGCTACAGCAGGCTTTGGGCCTCCTTGGTGACGTCCCAGACATCGCTGGGCCAGTCCAACGTCATTATGCGTCGCGATGCATGCCTAGCTCACGTGACATCTGGTCCAACATTGAAGAGGTAGCGGGAAGTGCGCATAATACTATATGAAGGGGCCACTATGAGGCATAATACTGTGTGCAGGGGACACTATGGGGCAGAATAATGTGTGCAAGGGCCACTATGGGGCATAATAGTGTGTACAGGGGCCACTATGGGGCATAATAGTGTGTGTAGGAATGCAGTTTGTGCTGAGGGGGGCGGTTGCCGGGGGGGTCCCATGTCAAATGTTTGCCTTGGGGCCCAGCCATTCCTAGTTACGCCACTGAGTCCAGTATAGGTACAGTCTATTTATGGCTGTGTTGTTATGGAAACCTGGTAAATTAAATGTGAACTTATATTGTCTGATACACGTGATATGACTGAATATTTAAGGACCTGCGAACTGCTATTGACTAATACAGGTCATAAATAGCTTGGTTGCTATGGAAACCTGTGTGCCTGAGGAGACTAAGCACCTGCGAGCTTCTATTGGCTGATAAGGGACATGTGACCGTGTGTATGGCAGTTGGAATATGAGTGAAAGACTTGCAGGCTTGTATTAGCTGATGCTGGTCATTTTTTGGGAATACTGTATCTCAGGAACGGTACATGCTTTAGAGCTGAGACCCAGTCTAAAATATTCCCGGACACCTGATGTACATGTGTGCCACATTTGGTGAGGATCGGTCCAGTTGTTTGGTCGCGCATAAAAAACAGACAGACAGACATAAACTCATTTTTATATATATAAGAGATTATATTGTTTATTTATATAGTACCATTAATTCCATGGTGCTTTACATTTGAGGGTTTACATACGGTACACAAGATATATAAAACAGATAATACTAACAGTGACCAATCTGGAAGTGAGGAAAGCCCCCCCCGGCTTCATCTTGAGGAAAGGGATAGAGACAGAAGGTGGGGGTAGAGGCTGTTCAGGGGGTGGTATGGAGACAGTAGCGTTATTGGGGGTTGTGGGCCTTCCTGAATAGGTGAGTCTTCAGGGCCTTCTTGAAGCTTGTGATTGTGGGGGTCAGTCTTATGTGTCTTGGTATTGAGTTCCAGAGTATGGGGGATGCACGGGAGAAGTCTTGGAGACAGTTGTGTGAAGAGTGGATAAGAGCAGAGTGGAGTAGGAGGTCTTTGGAGGATCGGAAGTTACGTGCGGGCAGGTAGTGGGAAATTAGGTCGGAAATATATGTAGGGGACAGGTTGTGGATGGCTTTGTATGTCAGCGTTAGTAATTTGAACTCTATTCGCTGAGCAATGGGTAGCCAGTGAAGGGATTGGCAAAGGGGAGCGGCTGCTGAAGAAAGGTGGGAGAGGTGCATTAAGTGAGCTGCGCAATTTAAGGTGGACTGGAGGGGGGTGAGAGTATTTGCTGGGAGGCCATGGAGAAGGGTGTTAAAGTAGTCTAAGCGGGAGATTATGAGGGCATGGACTAGCATCTTTGTAGTTTCTGGGGTGAGGAAGGAGCAGATTCGATGGATGTTCTTGAGTTGGAGACGGCAGGAGGTGTTGAGGGTTTGGATGTACGGCTTGAAGGATAGGTCAGAGTCCAAGGTTATCCCAAGGCAGCGGACCCATGGGACAGTCAGCAGCTACTGCTCAGCTAATATCTGGAGGAGACATCCACCGCTTCCTCCGGTAGGCGGGCAAGTAGTGATGAGGAGAGTGTCATGGGAGCTGGTGATGATGAGGACATCAGTGACCTGCAGACTGTAGTGGATGATGATGTAGCCGATCATAATTGGAAGGGGCTTCAACATCATCAGGATAAGAGGGTTGCAGCTTGCGCATGAGGCAGCGGGGGAGTCAGCAGGGTGGCAGCAGCCTACCTGCCTGGAAAGCAGTGGTGCAGGGGTTTACGGAGGCAGTGGCGGTAGCAGTCAGTGCGGAGTGTTGGGGGTCAATCACCTACTCGGCGGTGTGGCAGTTTTTTGTAAAGCCGTCGGGGGAGGTCAACATGGCCATATGTTCAATCTGTGGGCAGAAGGTGAAGCGTGGCCAAGGTGCCAATGTTAGCACCACAGCCCTGCGTCAACATATGCAGCGTCACCATAAAGTGGCCTGGGAGAGCTGTAGCTCCAATGTGGTGGTCCAGCCTGCCACAGCAACCGCTGCAGCACCCAGAGGCACGCATGCCATTTCAGGAAGTCAAGGCTCCACCACCTCAGCCAAAGGAAGCTGTGTGTCCTTCCCATCATCTGCTGGTCGTGATGCTCATGCTCATGCTCCTCCTCCTCCTCCTAGTCAGTCATTGCATCAGCAAACCATCACAGAAGCGATTTTCGAACAGACAACAGTATGCGTGCATTCATCCAACAGTGCAGAAGCTGATCGTGCTCCTGTCCAAGTTGCTGGTGCTGCAGTCACTCCCTTTCCAAGTGGTGGACTCTGCACCTGTCAGAGAACTCATGGCTTGTGCCGAGCTGAGGTGGAGAGTCCCAAGCCGTCATTTCTTTGCCAAAAAGGCAGCACCAGCTCTGCACAACTATGTAGAGGAGAAGGTTGCCCAGTTCTTGAGCCTGTCGGTGTCTGCCAAAGTGCACGGCAGCACCGACATGTGGAGCTGTAACTATGGTCAAGGACAATATATGTTATTTACGGCCCACTGGGTTAATGTGGTGCATACCCAGACACACCAGCAACTTGGACAGGTGACGCAGCTTCAGCCTCCATGTTCTCACACCGTTGGTCCTGCAACAATGTCAGCCTCATCCTCCACTGTCTCCTCAGCCTCCACTGCAGGGACAATTCACAATGCTCCTCCAGCATACCACATGTGCAGGGCACAGCGGTGTCACGCTGTTCTACACCTCATTTGCCTGGGCGAACAGAGTCACACAGGGAAGAAACTGCTCTGTGTCCTTCCTCAAGAAATCTAATCCCGGCTTTCTTTGCGACACCTCAAAATCGGAAACCATGGTGATCGACAATGGGAAGAACATGGTGTCGACGCTTCGTCAAGGAGGGCTAAGCCATGCGCCCTGCATGGCGCACGTGTTCAATCTGGTTGTCAAGCGTTTCCTTAAGTGTTCCACCCATCTGCAAGACATCCTAAAAATGTCAAGGAAACTTTGCATGCACTTCAGCCACTCATACACTGCCAAGCACACCCTCCTTGAGCTGCAGCGGCAGAACGGCCTCCCACAACATAGGCTGATATGCGATGCTTCCACCCGTTGGAATTCCACCCTCCATATGTTAATGGATTGGTTGGAGAATCTCCCAAAAAATCACTTCACTTCAGCTCTCACAGCCTACCTCCTCAGGCTGTCTCTTGTACACTTGATAAAGGGGATCTGATTTCCCCGAAACGCGTTGTGTTATTTGAGTATAATAAAGCATCTTTGGTGAAGCGCGGTCCCACACCTCATTTTTTGGGAGATTCTCCTACCAATCCATTACCTGTATACCGTCTGGATCCAGGAGATTCTGACGCCTAGAGGTTCCGCAGCTCACATATACCAAAACATACTCTGGATCCATCCACTGTGTTAGTTGTGGGCCAGCACAACTTGAAAAGGTGAGAACCCACCTATACAAATATCCATAATATCTAACTATCTTGGTTGTGAGATCACCAATTGAAGGGGTACTGTTTTACCATCAGACCCAGTCAGTTGAACACTCACTATAATATAGACCAGTGCTTTTGTATTACTTAATAGTTTTCCACCATACTTTCAGTGGATGATCCTTGTTGTTTCTCCAATCATTTGTCTACCTCCTGTTCTCAAAACAATTATCTATGTACAACCTATTTATTATTTTTTAAGCAATATTACGCTATGTGCCGCTCGGCATTGTTGTTTTTATTTTTGTTTTGAAGTATACCCTCCATATGTTGGATCGACTATATGAACAGAGAAAAGCCATAAACAATTTCTTTATGATCCAAGCGGACAGAGGTACTCCCCTATGTACAGTGGTGCTAAAAAGTTTACATATCCCAGCAGATTTTTTGTTTTTTTGCCTTTTTTCAGAGAATATGAATGATAACACAAAAACTTTTTCTCCACTCATGGTTAGTGATTGGTTGAAGCCATTTATTGTCAAACTTCTGTGTTAAATCTTCTTCTGTGTTAAATCATAATGACAACCAAAAACATCAAAATTACCCTGTTCAAAAGTTCACATTCCCCAGTTCTTAATACCATGCATTGCCCCCTCTAACATCAATAACAGCTTGAAGTCTTTTGTGGTAGTTGTGGATGAGGCTCTTTATTTTCTCAGATGGTAAAACTGCCCATTCTTCTTGGCAAAAAGTCTCCAGTTCCTGTAAATTCCTGGGCTGTCTTGCATGTACTGAGCGCTTGAGATCTCCCCAGAGTGGCTCAATAATATTGAGGTCAGGAGACTGAGATGGCCACTCCAGAACCTTCACTTTCTTCTGCTGTAGCCAATGACAGGTCGACTTGACCTGAGCCTAGAGTCGCTGATGAGCAGCTTTCTTCACCCGCATAGTGAAGAAACTGCTCATCAGCAGCTAGACACAGAGAAGAACCTGAACCAGCAGGTGGTGGCATATTTAGAGTGCACCCTGCCAACCATCATCGAAGATCCGCTGGACTACTGGGCAGCCAAACTGGATTTGTGGCCGCAACTAGCCGAATTTGCCCTGGAAAAGCTGTCCTGCCCGGCCAGTTGGGTGGCATCAGAGTGGGTGTTTAGTGCAGCAGGGGCCATAGTTACCCCAAGGAGAACTCACCTGTCCACCCAAAATTTGGAGAGACAAGAACTTTGTGAAGATGAATCAGGTGTGGATCAGCCAGGATTTCACCCACCGATGCCTGATGCATCAGATTAAATGATCTATGCTGCCTCACCACGCTCTGCCACTGGTTCATTGTATAGCCTCCCAAGGCTGTTGCTACCTACACATTACAGAGACATGCTATGTAGCAAGTTGACCACTGCCTATCTGCACCCTCGTCCATCCTCTCGCATGTCTGACCGGGGGGGCCCTGAGAGCTCAACTTGCACTGGCATGGCAGCTGTGGGAGAGGGTGGGGGTGGCAGTAGCAGTATCGGCTCCATCAGCACAATGGGAACAAAATGGCGAATATGGTCCTCCTTATGGGTTTAGACACTAATAAATACCTTTAAATAAGTGATAATAACCGCTAAGAATTATTGAATTATTATTGACAATACTGTTTTTAAAAATGGCCTGCAACTTTATATTGGTAACAAAATGGCAAATATGGTCCTCCTTTTGGGTTTAGACACTAATACACACCTCTAAATAAGTGATAACCGCTAAGAATTACTGAATTATTTTTGACAATACTGTTTTAAAAATGGCTTGCAACTTTATATTGGTAACAAAATGGCGAATATGATCGTTATGTCTTTCCCCACGTTAAAGGCTTTTTTTTCAGATACGTGCAGATATTATTGGATGATAATTAAGTTTTCTTTGGCACAATAGTACTGACTAATGTTATGCTTTGGAAAAACAGTGACTAAGCCCCTTATAATAAACGCCTTTAAAAAGGTGTTTTTTACAAATACGTGCAGATATTAGTATATGATAATTCACTGTTTTTTGCTGTACTGCACTGCAAAAGACTTGTTGTGTTCCACCTTGAAGACACAGATATGAGTAATGAGCAGCAGTATAATGGCACTGTGAATTATGCTGCAAATTCTTGCTGTAAATGAGCCTGCAACCACCCCAAATTATTTTCTCAATTCCTCCCTATGCTTTCCCTACAGTTCTAAGGCTCAGCCTCTTTCCCTGAACTGCTATATGTTTTCTAAGTCTTTCCCTAGCTCCTGCCGACGTCTATCCCTACAGTAAGGCCTGCAACTTTATACTGGTAAAGTATCACCTTTAAATATGTGATAACCGCAAAGAATTATTGAATTATTTTTGACAATACTGTATTGAAAAATGGCCTGCAACTTAATACTGGTAACAAAATGGTGAATATGGTTGTTATGTCTTTCCCCACGTTAAAGGCGTTTATTACAGATAAGTGCAGATATTATTGGATGATAATTCAGTTTTCTTTGGCACAATAGTACTGAATAATGTTATGCCTTGGAAGAACAGTGAATAAGCCCCTTATAATAAACGCCTTTAAAAAAGTTTTTTTTTTTTACAGCTACATGCAGATATGGCTTTGACACAATAGTACTGAATTATGTTATGCCTTGTAAGAACAGTGAATAAGCCCCTTATAATAAAAGCCTTTATAAAGGCTTTTTTTACAGATATGTGCAGATATTAGTGTATGATATTTCATTTTTTTTGCTGTACTTCACTGTAAATGGCTTGTTGTGTTCCACCTTGAAGACACAGATATGAGTAATGAGCAGCAGTATAATGGCAATGTGAATTATTCTGCAAATTCTTTCTGTAAATGAGCCTGCAACCACTCCAAATTCTTCTCTCAATTCCTTCCTAGGCTTTCCCTACAGTTCTAAGGCTTAGCCTCTTTCCCTGAACTTCTATATGTTTTCTAAGTCTTTCCCTAGCTCCTGACGATGTCTGTCCCTACAGTAAGAGCGATGTGGAATGACTGTACCTAAAATGGCCGAGGGTTTTTATAGGGCTCTGACATCACAGGTCCTGCTGGCTGCTGATTAGCTGCACGCTTGGTATTGTGGGTGGTCCCGCGCGGTATTGTGGTGAAACGTGCGTCAGAGTGCGTCTTTTCCTTATACAGAGCTGGGGTGAACCCATAGTAAACTATAGAAAGGTGCCCCCCCCCCAAAAAAATAAAAAGATACCCACTCGGCTATCTTTGGTTGCATGATGGGGCCCCCCTAATTAGGACACGACCTCCCATTAGCAGATCAAAAAATCCCCTTATTTGGCCCCACATAGTATAAAACACCCTTTTTTGGCCCCCACATGGTATATGACCCCCTTTTTCTGGCCCCCATCCGTTATATGGCTTACTTTTTGTGGCCCCCCCACACGGTATATGACCCACTTTTTCTGGCTCCCCATATGGTATATAACACCCTTTTTTTTGACTCCCACATAGTATATGACCCCCTTTTTCTGGTCCATCACATGGTATATGACCCCATTTTTTTTAGCCCCCACATGGTATATAACTCCCTTTATTTAGCCCCCCACATGGTATATGGCCCCTTTTTTTGCCCCCACATTATATGACCCCACTTTTTATGGCCCCACAGAGTATATGACCCATTTCCACCCTCACAGTATGTGACCCCTTTCTTATGGCACCCCCACAAAATATTACCCTTTTTTTGCCTCCAACACAGTATATGACCCCTTTTTATGGCTCCCACACAGTATATGGCACCCTTGTTTTACCCCCCCACACACAGCATATTATCCCCCTATTTATGGCCCCCACAGTTTATGACCCCCTTTTATACCCCCGACACAGTATATGACCCCTTTTTATAAAGCCCACCTGTAGTACATGACCCCCTTTAGCCACTCCCAACCCCACACAAAGTAGCAGCCACCAATAATATTTACTTACCTATCCACGCCCAGGCCACCCTCTGCTGCCACCACTAGGGTGCGCTGTAGCTGATGCTGAAGAATGTCGGGATGCTGTACGTGTTCTTTAACGTCCTGACATAAGTGTAGCACTGCCTAGAGTACCTATGTGGTTTTATCACTCATTCCTTGTATAAAGATGTTACATATTTTGTGATATACATATTTTTGTGCTCGGATCCTTGTTATTTATAATCATAGTACCTTGTAGGGCTGTCAGCCCTTATTCAAGACAGCTGCTCCATTCTTGCAAAAATTGTCCTTTAATCCCAAAGGCAAATGAGCAGAAAAGGTCTTTAGGGGCAATGCATCAATGGGCTTCATTATCTGCTGCTGATAACTGCCCCTCAGCTCCGCCCCCACTATTTGACTGATACCTCTCTCCTCTGCTTCAGCACACAATACCAACTATATTGTGCCTGTCTGATGATGACACACTGCCTCCATCTGAAGCCAGCTTCCTTCACTTTTGGTTGCAGTGTGTCAAAATCAGACATGCACAGTACAGTTAGTACTGTGTGATGAGGAACAGGAGAGAGATGTCAGTCAAGTAGTGTGGGTGGAGTTGAGCAGCAGTTAGCAGCAGCAGATAGTGAAACCCATTGATGGAAAGCAATGCCCCTAAAGCCTTTTTCTGCTCATTTGCATAGGGATAAAAGGATGATTTTTACAAGAATGAAGCAGCGGTCCTGAATAAGAAATACATAATTTTAAACTGTGCTGACAACACTACAAGGTACTGTGATCACTCAATTTTGTGCTGACAAACTCCCTTTTAAACATATTCATATTCTCTGTATACCAATGACCCCCACCTCCCCAATAAATTGATAGAACCTGTTGTTAAAAATTTAGATACTACTCTTGTTTCTGCCAGAAAAAAGCAGTGTAAAGTTAAATCACCTGCAGTTGGTCTATAGTCCGAATTTCACCATACACAATATGAGCATGTACTGACATTTACAGTGCCTTGCGAAAGTATTCTGCCCCCTTGAACTTTTCAACCTTTTGCCGCATTTCAGGCTTCAAACATAAGGATATAAAATTTAAATTTTTTTGGTGGAGAATCAACAAGTGGGACACAATTGTGAAGTGGAACGAAATTTATTAGTTATTTAAACTTTTGTAAAAAATAAAAAACTGAAAAGTGGGGCGTGCAATATTATTCGGCCACTTTACTTTCAGTGCAGCAAACTCACTCCAAAAGTTCAGTGAGGATCTCTGAATGATCCAATGTTGTCCTAAATGACTGATGATGATAAATATAATCCACCTGTGTGTAATCAAGTCTCCGTATAAATGCACCTGCTCTGTGATAGTCTCAGGGTTCTGTTTAAAGCGCAGAGAGCATCATGAAGACCAAGGAACACACCAGGCAGGTCCGTGATACTGTTGTGGAGAAGTTTTAAGCCGGATTTGGATACAAAAAGATTTCCCAAACTTTAAACATCCCAAGGAGCACTGTGCAAGCGATCATATTGAAATGGAAGGAGTATCTGACCACTGCAAATCTACCAAGACCCGGCCGTCCCTCTAAACTTTCATCTCAAACAAGGAGAAGACTGATCAGAGATGCAGCCAAGAGGCCCATGATCACACTGCACAAATCTGGCTTTTATGGAAGAGTGGCAAGAAGAAAGCCATTTCTCAAAGATATCCATAAAAAGTCTTGTTTAAAGTTTGCCACAAGCCACCTGGGAGACACACCAAACATGTGGAAGAAGGTGCTCTGGTCAGATGAAACCAAAATCGAACTTTTTGGCCACAATGCAAAACGATATGTTTGGCGTAAAAGCAACACAGCTCATCACCCTGAACACACCATCCCCACTGTCAAACATGGTGGTGGCAGCATCATGGTTTGGGCCTGCTTTTCTTCAGCAGGGAAAGGGAAGATGGTTAAAATTGATGGGAAGATGGATGGAGCCAAATACAGGACCATTCTGGAAGAAAACCTGTTGCAAAAGACCTGAGACTGGGACGGAGATTTATTTTCCAAAAGACAATGATCCCAAACATAAAGCAAAATCTACAATGGAATGGTTCACAAATAAACGTATCCAGGTGTTAGAATGGCCAAGTGAAAGTCCAGACATGAATCCAATCGAGAATCTGTGGAAAGACCTGAAAACTGCTGTTCACAAACGCTCTCCATCCAACCTCACTGAGCTCGAGTTGTTTTCCCAGGAAGAATGGGCAAGAATTTCAGTCTCTCGATGTGCAAAACTGATAGAGACATACCCCAAGCGACTTGCAGCTGTAATCGCAGCAAAAGGTGGCACTACAAAGTATTAATTTAAGGGGGCCGAATAATATTGCCCCACTTTTCAGTTTTTTATTTTTTACAAAAGTTTAAAATATCCAATAAATTTTGTTCCACTTCACGATTGTGTCCCACTTGTTGTTGATTCTTCACCAAAAAAATTAAAATTTTATATCCTTATGTTTGAAGCCTGTAATGTGGCAAAAGGTTGAAAAGTTCAAGGGGGCCGAATACTTTCGGAAGGCACTGTATTTACAGGGGTTGTCCAGCTTCTACTATTGATAGCCTATCCTTAGGATAGGTCATTAAGATTAGATCTAGGAGGGTCCAACAGCCAAGGTTCCTGCTGATCGGCTGTTCAGTGACAGTGCAGCTCCCAGTAATGTTTACATGCCAGGAGCCACGTTACTCACTAACCATACAATTTATAGCAATGGCTTTAGGTACTGCAACATTGTCCCTTAGAAGCCTATGTGAACATTACTGGGAGCCGCACTGTCCCGAACAGCAGATCTTTAGGGGTTCTCTGCTGTCGGATGCTCACAAATATCCCAAAGATAGGCCAATAACATTAGAAACTAGATAACCCACTTAATGTGCTTGAACCCCTTTACAGTGAACATCATAGAAAAGAAAAATGATTACAGTATAAGTAAACATTAAGAAAAGGGTAATCTCCACTCTGAATATGCCATATGGACATCCAACAAGTGTACATAGTAACAAGTGCACACCATCTGACATACAGGGGCAGGTGCATTTCATGTCACCAACCATAGTGCTTAGATCTGCCTCACCTTGACTAAATACCAAGGTTCCTTGGATTTTGCTTATTTGTGAAGGTTTTTATTGTCTGCTGTTTTTAATTTACCCAACACTATTTCCTGACAACCACCTTTTTGTCGCTGCCTACAATGACATGTATCTTAGTTGCATGAATTTTGCCAGCGCTGACCTTGGATTTGTAAGGCCACACTTTTCTTCCTGACCTTGGTACCTTGCTTTGAGAATACTATCGGCAAGTTGTCAGGGATTACTTTTAGAAATTACTCCTGGACAACTTCTTGTAATTCCATGTCAGAGATGTCTTAAGGAGTAGCCTGCCTCTAAACTGAGCCAGGACCCTGACATCCCATTTTTAATTTGGCCTAGATAATGACAACCTAACAGAATTGAATGGGGGATCCAGATTAACTTCTTGCTTCTACTTGGTTCTCTGTACCAGTTGTGATTTTACCGATTGGTATGCGATAACTAGGAAGAACCAGCCAGATCCCACCCCTTGCTTAATCCATTTTGCTTGCCTATTGTTTGGTTAAAAAAAAAAATAGAATTGCAATAAATCAAAAGTGAACTGTGACTGTCCTGTCCCTAAATTGATTTATGTGCAGTCCCACTTTATACTTGTATGAGGCTAGGTCTAAACCATGTGTAATGTTTCGGTAGAACAGAACACTCAATACTGCATGAAGGCACGTTTCACCATGGTGGAAAAGCAGAACCTCACCTGGATAGTGTCTTATCTGCTAGATCTGTGAAATATTTGTGTACAGAACATTATATTTTTTTGTTTTTGCATACCAAAGTATTTGATATCTGGTCCTTCTTCATGAACAAGACTTCTTCCAACTGCATTTTGTAACCTACCCAATAGTGATCTTGCTATTTCTTAAAAGATACTTATCAAGCAAGTAGGGTGTTTCGATTGCAGCTTGTGTGTGCCGATGCTCCATTTTGATGTTCCGTTCCAATATTTATAAAGCAGTCGCTACAATATATCAGAACAGAGCATTGGAACACTCTTAGACTCCAAAAACCAGGTAGTTCATCAATATCAGATCATTGCGGTCTAACTGAATATTGTTAAAGAGGACCTTTCATTTCCTCAGAGATGTGCGGAATTACATACTGCTAGAAAGCTGACAGTGCACTGAATTCAGCACACTGTAAGCTTTCCCAGTATACGGCCCGGTGCTAGATATATCAGTTTCGTTAGTTTCGGAACTATATCTCTCTACTGGCAGAAAGGCGGGCCTTACAGCCTAGTGTCATCGCTGGACTGTGAGGAACGCCCCCCTGACTGTATTCTTCCATAGTCTTGTACTGTTATTACGCATTATCAGAGGACAGCACTCATATAACCCATATACACTCGTCCACTGTTGTTCTCTGTTATCAGTCATTATGAGAGGATTATAGCCAGAAGAGAAATAGATAGATAGAGTAGCCATAATATTGCCACAACCATGGCCTGTATTATACCTGTAAAAAAAGCACCATTCATCTGGCGCAGTCTTCCAGATTTACCAGTTTTTACATTTTACCTTCTTATCTGCCAGTAGCAAGTCATGCAAGTTCTACATGGAAAGGTACAGTGGAGCATTGTCTATACCAACCATTTTCCTTGAACAGATGACAATTGACACCAGATTGGTTGCTATGAGCAACTGCCTCATTTTACTTTTTCACCATTTTAGATAAATCATTTTTCATGACATCTTATGCTTTTTCAGCACATATTAAAGTTTTTGCAGGGACGGCAGCTGCCTGGTGATCTTCCTGACTTCAGTGGAATCCTTTGCACCCAAACTTTATGCCCTAGCATGACAGGTACGATGTAGTGCAGCTTTTTTGAATGGTAGTGATAAAAAGCATTCAGCGTTTATCTCATTGCTTGTGCAAAAAATAGTTGATATTAGTAGAAATCATTTGATGTGCAAATTAAAGTAATATGAGCATTTTTTATTTGTTGCCACTTAATTTATTATATCATTAAAGTGAATAAATGCAGCAGTGTTATTTCCACTTTCGGTACATTGTTGTAAATGTGGCCTTCAAT
Source organism: Leptodactylus fallax (assembly GCA_947044405.1). Lineage (NCBI taxonomy): Eukaryota > Metazoa > Chordata > Amphibia > Anura > Leptodactylidae > Leptodactylus > Leptodactylus fallax. The sequence goes on along the minus strand of CAMRHE010000065.1, from coordinate 669,474 downwards.
AGCTTTTGCTGAACATAAGACTGTGTTTTTATGAATGTTTTTATGACTACTCTCAAGAGTTCAAGGTTAAAGAATCTTGGGCTGAATAACATGGTATAATATGAATTTTCTCTTTCTCATGCTACTTCCTTAGTAGGTGACTTATTGCAGCCATGTTGGATGTACCTCAAGATCTCTTTGCGGTTGTCTAGGATAGTGTCAAAGCTCTCCTGAAGTCTGTTTTGCTGATCCTTCACCCGTTGTTGAAGGCTTCTGATCCATCTCAGAAGAGCCAGTCTTCTATACATTGTTAATTGTGCATGATGTTTCTCTTTTTCTTGCTCCTTTAGTTTTTCCTTGTCCTGTAGACTCTGGAATGCTTCTGTTAGTGTCTGTGTAAGGGATTCTGAATCAGATGATGAATCATCTTCAGAGTTCTCCATTTCAGGGTCCTCCTGTTGAGTGAATGTTAGATTAGGAGTGCCTTTGGTGCCTTCCCATGTAGTTCCAGTTATACTATCTGGACTGTCAATGCTAAGTGAACTGCTGGCATAACCATTGTCTTCTAATGGCGATCCTGGCCATTCATTGCACCCCTTTGTTGTCTCTTTAGCTAGTGTGTCCATCCCTAATTGCATTATTTCTGCCCCTTCTGGGGGGCTTCTAACTTCTTCCTCTGATGAAGACAAGCTGATCCCTTCAGACTTGGCTGCCTTCATTTTTACCATTGCATTCTTCTTTAGATTGCTTCTATTATCTTCTAATGGAATTTTGTCACTGTCTTCATTTAGTTTATCTTCCTGGTCACCTTCATCCCTCTTCTCCTGTCTCCAGTTTTCATTTTTATCATATACCTCTTCCAAAATGTTAAAGTTAGTGTCCTGCTTCCTCTCTTTGTCACTGGAGAATGGTATGCTTCCCAGAGGCTTGGCACCATAAAACTGAGATTGGTGAGGGCTGGCTTCCGGTTTCTGTATGGCAAACATCGCAAACCAAGTTGTCCTTTCACTTATCTGTTAAATTGAGAAGTGTATGAAAGTCAGATTCTCATTCTTCATATCTAATCAAATATGTTACTTATAAATATTACATATTTAGAAAAGTGAATAAAGGGCTTTATTTACCACTAGGCACTGGAGTGTTGTGCCTAAGGCAGTGCCTGGTGGGGGGAAAGCTTGCACTGCAAAAAATGACTCCCACAGAATTTACTATGAAAACCGGGAGGGAGCAGCAGGGGTCACATGCATGACAGCGTTAACATAGAAAATCCATGAGGAGGTGAGTTTGTGTTATTGAGTGTTAGATTGGTTGTCTGATAAGCTATTTAGTCTCTGTACTGTCAGGAGTGCAGTGTCAGGCAGGAGCAGACAAGGGGTATGATTCTGAGCTGTGACACTACCTGCCTCTGATTGGAGCTCTGAATCACACACCCCCTGCCTGACACTGCCCTTCTGACATTACAGAATCTAAATATCACATCAGGCACCAAAACAACCTGCACTTGTTGCTCAGGAAGGGTAGAGGCTCGATAAAAAAAATTCCTACTGCGGTACCTATTAATAGATGCTAAGAACTTGAAACTGTCGAGATGGTGAAAGGTCCCCTTTAATGTTCCTCCTCTTTAAACTTAGGGAGTACAGTACCCTAAGTTATTGCTAGGTGGCTACTGACAATCAGCCTCAAACGTGTTATTTCTATGCTGATTGCTCATGGATTTTATTATTGGATCTTTGCCCAACTACAATTCTATTATTATCATATGGATAGTGTAAATTTTTATATTACTTACTCTTTCTGTTTCCATCCTAGATACAATAAGAAATAGCATGAAATAGCCAGAACATCAGTCATTATTACGAAATTCCCTGTCCTTAAATCTATTCACATTGTTTCATTTTAGCTATACGGTACCTTACATTTTAGTTAGCCATTTCATTGCTATTTTGTTGTGGTACCTGTGTCATAATATTGACTGTATTTCTCACATTTTGCACTCATTTTATAATGGTATATGTGATATGAACTGGGACATCAGCAAGTGTTCTTTATTAAGTATCAAAATATCTCCACTTTACCCATTTTATTACTTTCTGTTTAATATGGGCATCTTGTACCTTTAAAACTGGTCTTTCTACATTATAGCACTGATACTGTTACTTGTCCTACCCCACTTCAGGTCATCCACCATCTTTGACTCTTTGATTTCATATTGCTATAAGGAATTATGATTTGCATTTATTAATCTGTGTAATTTTGCATTACTACAAACTTAACTGTCACATAGCAAGTAATTTTTTGTACCATTGTTTCCCACACCGTGGGGCATAACCCTCTTCGGTCCTGATATGGCTACTGATAAATTCATTGGGTCACATGACTCTCCATCATAAGCCATATTTGCAGCTCCAAACAGCTCAGTATCAGGCAGGGAGCCAGTGGGTGGAGCAAATGGGCAGGGAGATGGAGTGAGTCAGTTAGAGGCAAGTGAAGAAAGATGGGCGGAAGACTGCAGAGTAACCAAGAAAAACATGAGGGCAGGCAGTGCATAAGTGCACATAACCACAAGAGCTAATAAACATAACCATATTTAGATTTATAGACAATTAAAAGTTAAATATTTTTGAAAATATAATTAATTAAAATTTTTGCAGAGATTTAAAAAATTTCTCTAATAATCTTAGTGGTGACGTCTGTTGTTGTGATTGATTGCCAATGGATATGACCAAAAATGTAAGAACTTTCTATACTCTGAAACCCAGTTGTGATTTCCTTATTGAGGCTGGAATATCTTATTGTGCAGGCATGTGGACGTGTCCCTGCCTGGTAACCTGTCCACTATAGGCCACCACTGTATGTGCAAAGAAGAAAGGGATTCTGGCTAATAATATCCACAGCAGAAATGCTGCGATTTCAAAAAACAACAAGTTTTTGTAAACCCCAACATGTCAATTCGTATAGGTATAATAGGGACAGAAATGCAGAAAAAACAGCAATGCGATTCCGCCACAATTTGTCCCGTTTTTTGGCTGCGACTTGCTATGTGGGGCTTTAGCCATAAAGAAGTCATGGCTGGATTTCTGACGAGTGCCAGATAGAAAATTCTTGCATTCATCATTGTATCCATAGGCAACCAATCAAGACAAAAGACTGTCAACACTAAGATGGTAAGAGAAAATTTTTTAAAACTCTGCAAAATATTTATATTTTCAAAAAATTTTAACTTTTAATTGTCTTCAAATCTAGATATAAATATGCTCATAGGGGTACCCCTTTAATAATGGAGTTCCCTTTGAACTGAACTACATTTCTCAAATGGAATTCCTCTGTAGGATGCCTTGCTCTGCAAGTTTGTGAAAGCAGAATACAGCAGTGAAAAGCAGAATAAGAAGCAGAATACAAAGAAATTAGAGTCATAAAATAGCGGAACAAGAGGCACAATACAGTGGAATAAGAGGAAGAGTACAGGATAAAAGAGAGAGAATACACTGGAGGCAGGATACAGAAGAATAAGAGGCAGAATACAAACAAACAAGAGGTAGAAACTTTTACTGTAGAGGGGGTCAAAAAGTGTCTCACGTCTTTAGAAAGTTTGGGAACCGCAGCTATTTCTAGGGTAAGGGTGATTTGAATTTTTACTATTGTTTATTTTTTTATATATATATATTTTTTTGCATTTATTAGACCGCCTAGGGGTCTTGAACCCATGCAAATGGGACGCCAGCTCCGGATCTCGCTCCGGGTGCCGGCAATCCCTGGCAAAATGGAGGCATCCAGGCGCTGGCAGCATAATGGCACCTTGGTCACCTTCGGCTGAGGCGCCGGGGGGGGTTAATGCCCGAGATCATTGTAGGCACTGATCGCAGGCATTAGCGCCAGGTGTCTGCTGTATAGTACAGCAGACACTCAGTAGCTATGTCGGCCTCTCAGCTAATGAGCGGCATTCACATTTAAATACCTGACATCTGCCGTGCTATTTCGGCGGATGTCGGGAAAGTGTTCATGTCTGACCCCCTCATATCATTGTATGTCAGGCCATTACCAGGACTGACTTTTGCTTCCACTGGGAGCGCTAAATGGAGTAAAGCCGACAACGAGCCCTGCAAGGGTGGGAAAGGGGTTCCTGATATCCCCATTTTGCTGTGGGCACCTTTTTTTTTCCCCAAATTTATGTTTATTGAGAAAGAACAATAGTACATAGTACTATAACATAACATAGCATTGAAACAGTATAGGCAATACAGTGCCGCTTAGCGAGCCATTTGGAAATCAAGGAAATTGAGGAATGAGGGTACATTCCAGTAAGGTATAGTACAATACAGCTCAACATAATACAATACAAAGCAGTATGTCCCAATGTAGCGGACTGTGTAGCACATAATGACAGTTCCTAGTAAAATCTTTTCATGGTCCGCCACATCTAGGTGAAGGTAAGCGGAAGAAGGGGGGTGGGGGGGGAGGGATCGGGCCACGGGTGCTGTGCTGCGACAAACCTATTAATCAATGATACCAGTAATAGGCATCAGGTCTCAGCTTACAAAAGGTAGTGTGCAAGGTGGTGTCATGCACCCCTCAAACTAAACCAAATGTGGGGGAAATAGTGCGTGGGTGTGAGTTCCTCAAACGGATGTGAAAGTGGTCTACTTATGTTGAGAGCAATGTGGGTCACGCCGGCTTGAACCCCCTTTTATAATCCCGCCAAGGGCGCCACAAGGCCTCAAAAGACTGGTGCTTGCGTAGTTCCCAGCTATGCAATTCCTCTAGTCGGGCTATCTCATCCACCCTATTCACCCAATCAGCCACAGAGGGTGGCTCCTTCTTGAGCCAATTGAGAGGTATTAATAATTTAGCGGCCTGAACCAACAGAGTGGCAAGGTCGCCTTTTGTTGGAGACCACTTCCCCGAGGGCAGCCACAACAACACGGAGGCAGGGGTGAGGGTAATGTCTGGCACTCCCACCTCACGGATAATCTTCTCTACCTGTGACCAAAAGGGGGAAATGACCCTGCAGGACCAGAAGATATGCCCCATAGATCCACCAGGCTCCCCACATCTCCAACAGCGGTCATCAGATCGCAATCCCATAACAGCCAAATCTGCCAAGGTCTTGTACCATCTAGTGAGAATTTTAAAAGAATTCTCCTGAGTTCTTACACAGGGTGAAAACCCATGGGATCTATTGTGCATACGTGCTATCTCCGTTTCCGTGAAGGAGAAGTTCAAGTCTCTCTCCCATCTACCTATGTATGAGGGTTTACCATTGGGAGTTAGAGACAGGATGTATTGGTAGAGTAGGGAGATGAGTCCCCTTGGAGGTCTAGAGTGCAACAAAAGAGACTCAAACCAGACGGGTAGGGGACTGAGGGTGAGCTCTCCTAAGTTGAGTTTGCGACCTCGTAAGATCAGCTACTTGGAGGAAGTTCAGAAGACCACTACCAGCCTGCTCCATAATAACATCTGATTGCAAAAGATCCCGCAGTCGGTGACTGCCCAGTGGTGCCCATGCCGCCGACACCTCCATCGTTCCAGGATGCAAGTAAAAGGGGGCCAAATCACCCGGCAGTAGTGCTGGTGGTGAACTCATTATTGGCTTCAAACGATCCACGTCCCTGAAAGCCCTCGTCAATGCAGCAGAAATTTTGTAAGGAATCTCAGTGTGCGGAACAAGGCCCCAAAGACCAGCCCTGGGTCGAGAGCCAATGGAAGACAATTCTGCCGAAACATCTAAGGCCTGCCTGCCTAGTTTATGTAAACCTAGCCAGCGCTCTAGTAGAATTGCTTTATAATATGTAGCTATGTCCGGCATGCCAAATCCTCCAAACCGCTTAGGTCGAATAAGCCTGTCATAGGATAGTCTTGCTCTTCTACCCCCCATAGAAAGGAAATGAATAAAGATTTTACACTTTTAAAGTAGGGATTGAGGGATAAATATAGGAATCATCTGCATCACATATAGAAATTTAGGAATAGCATAGGTTCGGAGCAGATTCTTCCTCCCCATCCAAAAAACATAAAGGATGGACAGAGAGGATAAATGGCTTCTCACCTCCCGTAGGAGAGGAGGATAGTTAGAATGGAAAAGGGAGTTGGGGTCCCTAGTTATCCGAACCCCCAAGTACTGTATGCTAGAGGGTTGCCAGTTAAACGGGGAATTGTGCTTGTAGAATGGAATGGAATGTTCCGATTCAGGGAGGGAAATATTCATTGATTCCGACTTAGTGTAGTTCATTTTAAAATTAGACAGTTGGCCAAACCGGTCTAGTAGCTGTAGTACATGGGGAAATGTGCGGATGGGGTCAGACACCAAGAGGGGCAAGTCATCAGCAAAGGCAGCGCTATAGTGGGTTGTGTATCCTACTGTAATACCTCTGATGTCGGGGTGGTCTCTAATGGCCTGCAAAAGAGTCTCCATCACTAAAATAAACAATGTGGGCGAGAGGGGACAACCCTGCCTCGTGCCATTCCGTATGGAAAATGGCCCCGACAGAGTCCCATTAACTCTAATTCTGGCTCAGGGACTTGAGTATAGGGAAAGAATAGCTTGTATAAAGGAAGGTGGAATGCCATATCCAGTTAGAGTGTGCTCCATAAACAGCCAATTGATTCTGTCGAAGGCCTTCTTGGCATCAGTACCAAGGAGGACCAGCGGCAGATGGGTCCTAAGGGCATATTATACCAGCTGAGTGACCCTGCAGGAGTTATGGTTGCCTTCCCTTCCAGGGACGAAACCACACTGTTCCGGGTGTGTCAGGGAAGGGAGAAGGAGCTGGAGACGCGACGCCAGCACCTTCTCCCACAGCTTCACATCAACATTCAGCAATGATATAGTTCTATAACTGCCACATTTAGTCAAATCTTTGCCTTCCTTTGGTAGAATTGTAATAGTCGCTTCCAGAGCTTGGGAGGGGAGCGTACCTCCTAATCTGATAGCCTCACACCAGGTAGTTTAATGTGGGAGAAGAGTGGCACCAAACACTTTGTAATACCCTACTGGGAGCCCGTCTGGGCCTGGGCATCTCCCCAATGGCATGGAGGTGAGGGTGGACTTGACCTCCTGTTCACATGGGCTGAAGAAGGGAAATTTTATTCTCCTCAGTTAGTGTAGGCAGACGAAGGTGTTGAAGGAAATTATCTATACGTTGTGCGGTGGTCAGGTCAAGGGGGTCTAGGGCCGGTTTCAAATTATATAAATTCTGAAAATATTCCTGAAATTGAGCTGCTATGTCCTCCATGCTAGTGACTGTGGCCCCCTGATCAGACACAATCTTTTTAATGAAGGCAGAATCTTTCCTCTTTTTAATTAAGTGGGTCATCATCTTATTCCCTTTATTCCCATGGGCGTAAAATTTGAATTTAGCATACTGGTAGTTTTTGGCATACCCAACATTTAGGTGATCACATAACTGTGTACGAAGGTCAGAAAGAGCTGGTTGGGTGGCAAAGGCCTCCAGGCGCTTCTGAATACATTCTAGCACATAGATCGTTAAGGTGTGCTATACGTTCTCTCTTGACCCTCGACTCCAGGGCTATCAACTCACCTCGAATGAAAGCTTTATGAGCTTCCCATGTTATAGCATGCGAGGTATCTGAAGCAGGGTTTTCTGCAAAGAAGCGTTGGAGTTTAGTGGTCAAAGTAGCTACATGACCTGGGTTATCCAGGAGAGTCTAGTTTAGTCTCCATGACCAAGTCCTTGCCGGTAAGGCGTGGAGGGTCAGTGACATGGACAACGGTGTATGGTCTGAAATAGTAAAAGATCCAATGTCCACAGCCCTCAAAGCGCTCACATGCGATCTTGATAAAAACAGGTAGTCTAGTCTATGTGAGGAGCGGTGAACAGTGGATACATATGTGTAGTCCTTCGAGGACGGTTGAACATCCTCCAAGAATCTAAAACATCCGCTTCATGAAGGACTTTCTGTAGGCCAGCAAGTGCCCTCTGAGAGTGGACAGAGGTGGCGGTAGAGGAGTCCAAGGCCGGGTTAAGAGCGACATTGAAATCCCCCCCAACCACCCTGATCCCCTCAGCAAAATCTCTAAACCTAGACAGTGTACTAGACAACCAGTTCGTTTGTTTCACATTAGGGACATAAAAGTTTCCTAGTGACATCAGCAGGTTCCCCACTTTACCCTTCACAAAGATGAACCGACCATCAGGGTCAGCACAAACTACCAATGGTTCAAAAGGGACAGACTTAGCAATCGCAATAGACACGCCCCTGGAGGCCTTGGCATTACAACTGTGGAACCAATGCTTAAAATATTTGGTGGAGAGCTTAGGGACCGACATCGATTTAAAATGCGTCTCCTGCAAAAAGCAAATTTCTGAGCCGAACCTCTTAAGGAGTGTCAGCAGTTGAGATCTCTTTTGGAGGGTGTTCAGACCACACACATTCCAGAAGGTAATATTAAGTGTCGCCATCCTTATGAGGCAAGAGAGGGAGCACGGCATTCATGAAGGGGACCTGCTGACGCCAGAGGTGGCAGCACAGCACCCGTGGACCAGACATACAACACAGGACAGGGAGTGACAAATATGAAGCCTATTTGCCTATAAACAGGGAGTAACATTCTAAGGACTGAGAACAAATCAGCGCAAAGGGAATTGAGCTGAGGGGGGGAATATGAGGGAGTCGGAGGGTATGCAGGACCATAACTTGTACATGATCTGCCTGATCGTCAGAACCGTGGGGAGTACCACATGTGAAATAGGATAAGCATATTAATGAACCTGTGTCAACCAGCCGCCCAACACTGTGAGCGTCGGGTAGTCAACCGAGTGTCCCACTAGTCCAGAGAACCCAGTGAGGCAGGGACCAGGACTGCAAAAACATACTCACAGCCTCAAACTATAGATAAATCACGGTGAATTCAAGGTTAAGGATCTGTGAGTAGGCATCTTCTTGTGCCTCGTCGGCTTCCCCTTCCACACCTGCATCCACTGGTCTGTGGCCATTAGTTTCGGGAAATCCAGATGCTGCTCTGTAACCACCAACCAGGACGGGATGGGTATAGGAGCAATACCCAGTAGCTCCAACGCCGTGGATAAGTCATCTGGGACTCTAATGGTACACCGCTTGCCATCATACAGAACGAAAGGCCGAAGGGAAAAAGCCAGCGGAAAAGCACCTTCTTGTCACGTAGGTAGGAGGTCAAGGGTCTAAGGAGGCGCCTCTTGTATAATGTGGAAGGAGCCAAATCCTGGTACAGCGAGACAGGGTCCCCATCGTAGGACAGGTCTTTGCAGGCCCTCGCAGCGCGAAAGACCGCGGCAGTGTCCGAGTAGCACAGCAGGGCACATACTACGTCTCGAGGAGGCTCGCCAGCCGGCGGGACAGGGCGCAGGGCCCTATGGATGCGCTCTATAGAGATACTAGCCGCTTGATCTGCACCAAGTAATTGGCCAAAAAGTTTCTTTGCTGCCTCTGGTAGCTCCTGATGGGACACCGTTTCAGGAATACCTTTAAAGCGGATATTTTTCCGCCTCCCGTGGTTCTCCTGATCCTCTATCTTCTCTAGCGCCATATTCAGAGCATTCAGTTGTTGCTTTTATTTTTCCATCAAGAAAGATTTACGTTAGGTTCACACTAGCATTGGTCTCTCTGGGGTCCACCTCTGGTGTACGTTGGGTTTCTGCCAGTTTTATACTGAAAAGTCCTCCGTGCAGGACTTTCTGACAATTTTAGGCAGAATCTATGGCGGAGTCTCCTATGGTGACTCCAACACAGATGTGAACCTAGCCTTATTTGCAGTCTTTTCCCAGACTCCCTAGCAGGGCATGCATGGCCTATATGTTCCTGTACACCAAAAGGTTGCCTGAAAAGTAACCTTTCTGCCAGTTCCATGGCATGATGGATTACACAAAAGCATTTCGTGAGATGAAGCTGAATCGTTGTAAACCAGAGGATGTCAAATCAGTATTGCTTTCAAAGTCAAATTATAGATGTCTAACCTTTTAAAATTATGCCTCCTGACTAAAGTTAAAAGGCTTCATATTTTCAGTGTTTATTTTTGGGCTATCAAATCATTATTTTGCACAAGATACAGTTTATCCTTTAATGTCAATGTCACATGAACAGTGAGATACTGAAATAGATGTGCTAATCAGATTAACAGAAGAACCTTTGTTTTTGTAGGAGACACAAGGGTCTTTGACACCCCCAACATGAAGAGATTACTAATCCTTAAACAAGGCTAGTACTGTTTTAAAAAGACAATTTTCTTCTTTCTAAAATCATTTAAATGGTAGGAATGGTAAATCATGTGTCACTTGCTATGTACACATATGTAAAAACAATGGGGTGAATTTCTGAAACCATTAATGGCATCAAAAAAGGTACAATTTTGGCACATGCAAATTTTGCATCAAAAATTCTGACCTTTTTTTTTTATCATTTTTCTGTTGCTCATGCTACTTGGTAAAAAAGTGGGCGGAAAGTTAGGAAGGCCAGTTGGGGAGAAGCACAGCCTTCATGGCACCACACTTTTTACATTACTTAGATCAGTAACACCTAAAATCTACTCCAGCTCAAAGCTGGGTAGATTTCCATTTTTAGGTGAATAAAATTCCCAAGAGGCCTATGCCTCTTAATAATTGTGGTGCACCTGACACTAGTGAATCCCTGGGTTTACCCCTGAGCCAGGTGGGCCCCCAACTCACCCTGACATGGCTCAGTACACTCATTGTACACACTTTATACAGATACTTATTGTACAGCATATCAACTAGGCTATGCTTCTGTATAATATACTGGTTAGTAAATTTTTATCTACTGTAGCCACATTGGGCGGTTGAGATGACATCTAGGTGCAGAGTCAGGTCAGCCAGTACTCTTCTTCCTAGAGCCTTATCTTCTCAATCACACTACAGGGGCTCCAATCACCAGTTATTTTTCAGCATCTGCTGCTGTGTGAGCACATACCCCCAGCTCACAGAGCTAAAATGGTCCTAGTTCAAGGCAAGAGCCAGGTAGCAGGTTATTGACAGAGCCTACAGTTAGAGGCAAAGGCTAGTCAATTATGTTGGCGACATTTTAGAAAGTTACAAATGACTGCTGGGAAATATTTGCTGGTAGCTGTATAGTGGGCCCTAGGCATCCCAGTACAACACTGAATCACAGTATTGTATAATGCTATGGGGGATACATTTCCTGAATTCTGTGTGTCTTTTATTGATATACCCATTACTAACTAGACCTGTACTCTTTTGCATGCACCAATTCTTCACTGAGCTCATAACTGTAATATGCTCCTGTTTATTTCCAAAGTAAAATTTACAGTGCAGAAAGATCAGGGCATAAAATAATCAGATTACCCAACACTGTTAGAAGATATTTTCTACATATTAGAGTTTGCTACAGTTGTTGAAAAAATGAGGTGGGTTTGATTAGATTCCTCGTTTTTAACCTGACCACTCCAGACATATTGATTTATGGGTAAATATAGAAATGATTTGTGGGTAAATATAGAAATGCTTTGACTTTGAAGAGGGTATTTTGAACCACTGATGATAATCTTCTGACTGGCGATTAGTTCTAATGAACAAATGTCTAAAACACAGTAAAGCAAATACGTACATGAGACAATTATAGTTTAGCCCATAGCAGAAGATATATAATGTACTGCATGTTCTGCACTTTCACCATACCTAGCCCTTGTGGTAATGTTATACACAGATGTGTGTCACAGATCAACATTGTTTCTAGTCATGTATAGTCACTGAAGTACACACAGAATAAATATGTATGTCAATACTATCAGCCACACATTTGTCTAATGTAATAAATAACTAGTACACCTATTTAAAGGAATGGTGAAATTAAGGTCTGTCTCATTTCCATTCACTGTGCAACTGAATCTGATCGCTGGGTCAGCAATAATTATTCCCATCATTATTCCTTTAGCTATGGTCCCCAATTCTGAGACCCTTCAGAATTTACATGTATATGTATGTAAGCAGATCTATTTGTACAGTAGCTGGTTTTTGTCCTTGGTATAATGACCTGTGTGTAGCTAGCTATACATGGTCAGTGAGAGGAGACAGAAGGGAGGGCTGGGTGCTGCGGTTTCCTTCCTGCACTGATTACATGGTGCTGAAAGGACAGCGACGGCTGCAGTCTCCTCTCCTACTGTACACACTACACCGCCATCTGCCATGTAAACACAGGTATGGCTAGAACGCCTCCATCCTTAGCTAGGCACTGACTACACAAGAGTGGGCTGTAAGGTGAAACCACCAATGTTACTGTATAGATTTCATGAAGAAAGGTAATGCTGCTTTATAGTAAATAGGCTACACATGATATATGCACTACCCTCATTCACCCTCTAATGTTGTTCTGTAAGTCAACCAATGCCCAATCCCTATGCTGCAAACAACCTGATAATAGCAGAGGACCACATCCAGGCTTGCATTGTATACAATGTACACACCCATCTAGATGTCGAGCATTATAATGCCTATGTCACCATGTGTCCTTCTTAACGTGTGCCCACCATGTCTCCAGAAGCACCAGATAAGGCCAGACCTACCTACAGTGTGCTCCCACTTCAGATCAGGATCCTGCTCCTCCCGCTGCAGCTGAAGGATGTGAAGGTTTTTCTGGGCAGGAACACGTCAGTGGTTACACACTTCCTATGTGCACTGAGGCCAGACCAGCAAAGCACATTCACTGCAAGCTGAAATACTTCCACTCTTATAACAATGTTCGTCATTTCCTAAGAAAACCTCATTGTTGTGTGTCCTCTGCACTCCTCCAGCTTATGTATGCATGGAGGAAGAACAGAATCCTCTAAATACATGCAAAAGAATGTGGTGTTCTTACCAGAGGGAGCATCCAGATGTGTAAATGTTCTAACTTCCTGAGAGGGTATAGTCTGAACAATCCGATCATACACAATGACATAATATATCAGCAGGAATCCTGTTCTCAGCCGACCAGCACAGCAAGAGTTAAAAGCCTTCCTTTTGGGATTAGTTGAATTATCTGAACATGTTTGTCAGACATATTATAGAAGATTAGAGGTACATCACATAACTAACAGATGTGAAACTTTATTAAACAGTAAATAATGATAGGAGCAGCTGTAAAAGTTATGTTATGATACAGTTACTGTTTCTTTGCATAACTCTCCATTTACATTGGAGTGCTGCCAATTTTTTGGACTATCTATCCATTTAGCTAGCTATCTATTTCCACATTATTTACTGCATAGTAGAGGCTTTCTGAAGGTCAAAGGTCAAGCTTTAGTGGAAGAAGCTCCTGGCCTCCAAATGCAATACAGGGCTCCCAAACTATTATTTGTAACTTCTCCTACAATGGGTTAGAGTGTTTCCATGGAGCAGCCATAACCTTCTATCTTTCAATCTATCTATCTATCTATCTATCTATCTATCTATCTATTTTCGGCACAGATACATGTGAGCCAAATAAATAGATATGAGACCAACATGTAGATAGATAGAAGGTATATATATATATATATCAGTCGATTTCTGACGATGTATCTGTGTCAGACATAAATATCTGTCTCATATATCTCTCATTACCCATCTATCTATTGCAGCAGCTATGCTTGCAGGACACTGCAATGTACTTCACCTGCAGCATAACTTTCTCATTTACTCTGGTGACAGTGTGTAGTATTAAAATATGTTGGAATCTGTTTAAAAGTAGTGTGTAGACATTTTTTTAAACCAGATATATCACTTTTTCCTTATTTGTTTTTATTTTCTGATTGTACATTTTTTAATTCTATTTTTGTGCATCATTATAGGGGCTGCCATCTTGCCTGAGCTTTTCCTCTGCTCTGTTAACAGCCCTTAGTGATATGCTTTACAGCAGGCTCATGGTAATAGGCTGCAATAGACTGGAGCTGACTCATTGAGGTCTAGGTACAAACAAAAAGCAAAAACTGGTACAGCTAACCTAGTCATATGAAATCAGTCTCCTGTGGCATAACAAAAATAGTGCACAGGCAATCCCTTAGACTCCAGGGATGGCAAATACAGGACGCTTTGACTCATGGGCTAGCACGCATCAAAATGAGTAAATGGTTTTCCACTACACCCCATGGATTTAATTTAATGGAATAAAAGTGAAATTTTAATTGTCTGCTACAGTGCTGGACCCACATCAAATTTTTCTATTGAGGTTTATGAGAGAGTTTTCTAGACATGCTCTGGGCAAGTCAATGGTGATTTGTTTTTATTGTAATGTTGTAATATTGTAATCCTATCTGTAATGTAAATGAGGTGACTGCAGCAAAGAAAATTCTTGTGTAACACTAGGTTCACATCTGTGCTTGGGTTTCCGTTCGGAGGGTCCGCTTGGGGACCCCCATCCTCGAACGGAAACCTAATCCGCATAAAAAAGCAGTTACCTTCGGAAACCCGCAGACCCCATAGACTATAACTGGGTCCACGTGGTTTCCGTTTGGTTTCCGCCCGAAAAAAGCGAAAAATGCGGAGAGGGGGATGGAATCCCTGTATGGAGTGCAAGTGCAGATGTGAACCTAGCCTTACTATGCATTTATAACTGTAATTTTTATTGTTTTTCATAAAGAAGAAAGAAAAATAAAACGTACAATACAATTGTAAACAATTGTGAATACAGAGTATAGAATCAACCAATCAGTAGAAATTTTCCAATAAGAAGTACAAAAGTAAATCGATAAGTTGGGAGGGGAGGAAGTAAAATGGGAGGGGGCTCTGTGAACTGGTGGAGGTCACAATTTGTGGCTATTATAAAGTGGTATAACTATACGGAAAGTAAAACACTCAAATATAATGTACTGTATGTATGTTTTCAGTAAACTCATTATACAGTATAATACAGTTACATATGAGTGTGTAATGTAGTGATGGGGAATTGTAATGATCGTGAGCCCAAGAAGTCAGACCCACATTGATCTAGCATGTATCACTTATACAATGTATAGGTATTTAATATGGGTGGCATGTGAGAGTGTTATGATTTCATACATATGTAATCATCAACAGATGATTGACTATTATGTAGCAATTATTTAACAATTTAATATATGCACAATAAATTGTACATTCTACTTCTCACTAATTACCCTGCAAAATGCACTTCCTATCCACTGACATCCCCACCATCATCATGGGTGATTTCAACATCCCCATTAACACAAACCATCCCCCCGCTTCAAGTCTCTTGTCCCTCACTGCCTCCTTTGGTCTGTCTCAATGGTCCTCCTCTGCCACTCACACAAAGGGACACATGCTGGAACTCATATTCACCCACCTCTGCTCTCTAGTCAACCTCTCTAACTCTCTGTCCACGCTCTCTGACAACAACCTGCTGACATTCTCTGCCCTCTCCTGTGTAGTAGACCCTCCAACCCCTAAACCAACATACACCCGCAGGAACCTTAATCGCCTTGACATCCATACGCTCTCAGACTCTCTCCTACCGCTAGCTGACATATCCTTACTCCAGGACGCAGATGCCGCTGCTGCCTTCTATAATACCACCTTTACTTCAGCCCTTGACTCTGTGGCCCCCTTCACAAACACCAGAGCCCGACCAATCAATAGGCAACCCTGGCACACTGACCTGACTAAAAAGAAAAGCCACTCCCAGGAGGACTTCATCAGGTATAGAGAGGTAGTACTCACATTCAAGAACGCACTCACCTCTGCAAAGCAGGTTTACTTCACCACACTCATATCTGCCCTATCCTGCAACCCCAAAAAGCTATTCACTACCTTAGACTCCCTTCTCCATCCTCCTGTGCTCCCTCTGACATCACTTATCACAGCTGATGACTTTGTCTCTTATTTCAAAAGCAAAATTAACACCATCAGACACCATCTCACCCTATACCCCTGACAACCACTCTACCCAACTGCTCGGTGCTCTTCATCTTTAACCTGTTTCTCCACCATTACTGATGAAAAGCTCTCCACCCTAATCTCTAAATCCCACCTCAACTCCTGCGCGCTTGACCCGATCCAGTCACATCTCATCCCCAAACTCACTGAAGTCATTACTCCGGCCCTAACCCATCTGTAACGTCTCTGCCTGTTCGGGTCTCTGCACCACCCTCCGCTCGCACGCTGTGGTGAAGGAGGCGTGTTCAGTTTAATTCCTTGCGTAGGTTTCTTGCTGCTCAGTCTGAACATGGTCCTAGTCAGTGTAATGGATTTCCGGCCCCACCCGTGTTCTGAACATTTCTCTCTGGACGGTATAGAGTTAATCTCTTCCTGGCTTGTGTGATTGACAGCCTGTGTACCTATCAGGTCTGGGGGCTGGTCCCAGACTTTCTATAAACAGGTTGTCAGCCCTCACATAGTAGCCGGTTATTGCTCTGTCTTTGCCTGCTCTCCTTATTATATCCCTTGCTATTTTGTTACCTGTTTCTCTGACCCTTTGGCTTGCCTTTTTGACTATTCTCTTGGATTTCGATTTTGTACTGCATTGCTCGTTTGTTACTGACCCCTTGGCTTGCTCACTCTGCTTCTGTGTTGTTTTTGTCTTGTCCTGTTCTCTGTGTCACTTACTCAGTATAGAGCTTGTCTTCGAGTTGTCCTTTTACCGTTTAGGGTAACTGAGGCAATAGGAAGGGACAGTGGCTGGGGTGAGATTAGGGCTCACTTGTCTCTGTGCTTCCTCCCAGACCCTGCAGTAGTGTCAGGGTTGCTACGGTTGGCAAGACCCTTACACCATCTCTTCAACCTATCCCTAAACAATGGATCCTTCCCTTCCATCTTCAAAGATGCTACCGTCATACCTATACTTAAGAAATCTCTCGCGTCTCTCGACCCATCCTCTCCAGCCAACTATTGCCCCGTCTCACTGCTCCCGTACGCCTCAAAATTACTTGATGAACACGTTCACTCCAAACTATCCTCCTATCTCTCGTCCAACGTGCTCTTTGACAGACTACAGTCAGGATTCAGGCCCCATCACTCCACAGAAACTACCCTAACCAAAGTCACAAACGACTTACTAACTGCCAAAGCCAAGCGTCACTACTCTGTCCTCCTCCTCCTTGACCTCTCCTCTGCCTTTGACACAGTCGACCACTCCCTTTTGTTAGAAATGCTCTCATCCCTTGGCATCTCAGACCTGGCCCTTTCCTGGATCTCCTCATACCTCACCAACTGCACATACAGTGTCTGCCACTCACACACCACCTCCCTGCCACACCTTCTTTCTGTAGGTGTCCTCCAAGGACCGTCCTAGGACCCCTCCTGTTCTCCATCTACACCCTTGGCCTTGTCCAACTCATAGAATCTCATAGTTTTCAATACCATTGCTATGCTGACGACACTCAAATATATCTCTCTGGACCAGACATTACCGCTCTGTTGTCCAGAGTCCCAGAGTGTCTAGCAGCCGTAGCCTCCTGCTTTCTCAAACTCAACATGGAGAAAACAGAGTTCATCATCTTCACCCCACCTCGCACGGCCCCTCTACCTGACTCATCTATCTAAGTTAATGGAAACACACTTACCCCAGTCCCATGGGTCCGCTGCCTTGGGATAACCTTAGACTCTGACCTATTCTTCAAGCCGCACATCCAAACCCTCAACACCTCCTGCCGCCTCCAACTCAAGAACATCCATCGAATGTGCTCCTTCCTCACCCCTGAAAGTACAAAGATGCTAGTCCATGCCCTCATAATCTCCCGCTTAGACTACTGTAACACCCTTCTCCTTGGCCTCCCAGCAAATACTCTTGCCCCCCTCCAGTCCACCTTAAACTGTGCTGCTCGCTTAATACACCTCTCCCCCCATTCTTCATTGGCCGCTCCCCTCTGCTAATCCCTTCACTGGCGTCCCTGTAGCCCAGGGAATAGAGTTCAAATTACTAACGCTGACATACAAATCCATCCACAACCTGTCCCGTCCATATATCTCTGACCTAATCTCCCACTACCTGCCCACACGTAACCTCCGATCCTCCAAAGACCTCCTACTCCACTCTGCTCTTCTCTTCTCTTCACACAACCGTCTCCAAGACTTCTCCCGTGCATCCCCCATACTCATTACCAAGACACATAAGACTGACCCCCCACAATTACAAGCTTCAAGAAGGCCCTGAAGACTCACCTATTCAGGAAGGCCTACAACCTCCAATAACACTAATGTCACCACACCACCACCAGAACAGCCTCTCCCATCACCTTCTGTCTCTATCTCTCTTCCCTCATAGATTGTAAGCCCTTGCGGGGAGGGCCCTCTATCCCACTGTGCCAGTTGGTCACTGTTAGTATTATATTTGTCTTGTATATTTTGTTTACTGTATGTAAACCCTCAAATGTACAGCACCATGGAATTAATGGTGCTATATAAATAATAATAATAATAAAAATAGAATCCCATGATGGCAGAACTGTGAAACCTTATACTAGCGATTCTGACTTTTATCTGTGATGATCACCTGCAAATGAATAGCTATGAAGTTACTGGAGCATCTTAAAGTCTTATTTCTGAGAACATCACTTCTGCTCCTAGACTTGGGGACAAGTCTGAGACAGAGGAACATCATGTGTTCTCAATTAAGCTCCTCTGAATAAAGTCAGGAGAAAGGGGAGGGGATCAGGAGGGATGAGAAGATGGGCCGAGGAGGCAGCAGGCCAGCTATTGTTTATTTTAATTTCTTTGGATCTCCTGGTGAGACGTGTTTCCTCTCCTTGTGATTTTATTAAACCCAGATGTGAACTTCAAAAGAAATGTTTTATTACTCTCATTGTTGGTAATTTCTAATTAAAGGAGAAGCTGCTCAGATAGAAATACAAATATAAGGTGTCATTCACCAAGAGAATTAATACCCCATACTACAGTAGTAATAGGATTTCTTACAACTCCTTCTGTAATAAGTATCAATGTCATCTTGGACATGAATACCAGTGATTATAGGTTAGGCTCACATCTGTGCACGGGCTACCTGCGGTCACCATAGACTATAATGAGTCTGCCTGGTGTCCGTTGGGTTTCCAATGCTTTTATACTAAAACTAGCTGAGAGAAAAGTCCCCGTGTAGAACTTTTCTCTGTTGATTTTCAGCGGTTTCTGTGGTGGACTCTGGAACAGATGTGAACCTAGTCTTATACTTGGTTTTAGCCACCTTCACATAACTGTAAAATAAATGCACTTAAGTATCCATATTACAACCATAGTTCATCATAGATAACTATGGTAATCTAAATTCAGCAGATCTGAAATGTTGGAGGTAATAATAACAACTCTAAAACATGGTCATCTGAAGACAGCCTTATATATATTCATGAGCAGACCATGCTGATATTTTTCATGCCACCAAATTTTGAATATATTTTACATGAAAAATGATTATCTTGTTACAATTATACCTTGTTGGAAAAAAAGAAAAATAGACAAGTGTAAGGAGCTGAATCACTTTGACAAGAGCAACATTGAGATGACCAGATGACTGTTCCAATGCATCTCCAAAATTGCAAATCTTATGGACTGTTCTCAGCATAATGCTCATATTCTATAGTTCTACATTTTATGTGTGAGTGCATGCTTACTGTGGACAAGATTGTTTTACAGTATGCTTGCATCCTCTAATATCAGTTTGTATATGTTTATATACTGTTTCATACACTTCTTTCCACCCACTGCATTGAAGGTGTTGCATGTGATGATACCTGAGAGAGCCCTCAACATACAGTGGGTACGAAAAGTATTCAGACCCCTTTAAATTTTTCACTCTTTGTTTCATTGCAGCCATTTGCTAAAAGCAAAAAAGTTCATTTTATTTCTCATTAATTTACATTAAGCACCCCATCTTGACAGAAAAAAAAATAGAAATGTAGATATTTTTGCAAATTTATTAAAAAAGAAAAACTGAAATATCACATGGTCATAAGTATTCAGACCCTTTGCTGTGACACTCATATTTAACTCACATGCTGTCCATTTCCTTTCTGATCCTCCTTGAGATGGTTCTACTCCTTTATTGGAGTCCAGCTGTGTTTAATTAAACTGATTGGACTTGATTAGGAAAGGCACACACCTGTCTATATAAGACCTCACAGCTCACAGTGCATGTCAGAGCAAATGAGAATCATGAGGTCAAAGGAACTGCCCAAGGAGCTCAGAGACAGAATTGTGGCAAGGCACAGATCTGGCTACGGTTACAAAAGAATTTCTGCAGCACTCAAGTTTCCTAAGAGCACAGTGGCCTCCATAATCCTTACATAGAAGAAGTTTGGGACAACCAGAACTCTTCCTAGACCTGGCCGTCCAGCCAAACTGAGCAATCGTGGGAGAAGATCCTTGGTGAGAGAGGTAAAGAAGAACCCAAAGATCACTGTGGCTGAGCTCAAGAGATGCAATAGGGAGATGGGAGAAAGTTCCACAAAGTCAACTATCACTGCAGCCCTCCACCAGTCAGGGCTTTATGGCAGAGAGCCCTGAAGGAAGCCTCTCCTCAGTGCAAGACATATGAAAGCCCACATAGAGTTTGCCAAAAAACACATGAAAAACTCCCAGACTATGAGAAATTAGATTCTCTGGCCTCATGAGACGAAGATTGAACTTTTTGGCGTTAATTCTAAGCGGTATGTGTGGGGAAAACAAGGCACTGCTCATCACCTGCCCAATACAATACAATCCCAACAGTGAAACATGGTGGTGGCAGCGTCATGCTATGGGGTGTTTTTCAGCTGCAGGGACAGGACAATTGGTTGCAATTGAAGGAAAGATGAATGCGGCCAAGTATAGAGATATCCTGGAAGAAAACCTCTGCTCTGGACCTCAGAATGGGCCGAAGGTTAACCTTCCAACAAGACAATGACCCTAAGCACACAGCTAAAATAACAAAGGTGTGGCTTTGGAACAACTCTGTGACCATTCTTGACTCGCCCAATCAGAGCCCTGACCTCAACCCAATTGAGCATCTCTATAGAGAACTGAATATGACTGTCCACCAACATTTGCCATCCAACCTGACGGAACTGGAGAGGATCTGCAAGGAAGAATGGCAGAGGATTCCCAAATCCAGATGTGAAAAACTTGTTGCATCATTCCCAAGAAGACTCATGGCTGTACTAGCTCAAAAGGGGCTTCTACTCAATACTGAGCAAAAAGTCTGAATACTTATGACCATGTGATATTTCAGTTTTTCTTTTTTAATAAATTTGCAAAAATATCTACATTTCTGTTTTTTTTTCTGTCAAGATGGGGTGCTGAGTGTACATTAATGAGAAATAAAATGAAATTTTTTGCTTTTAGCAAATAGCTGCAATGAAACAAAGAGTGGAAAATTTAAAGGGGTCCGAATACTTTCCGTACCCACTGTACTTGCTGCTGTACAGATCAGTCCATTCTCACTGAGCTGCAAGAATTTTATAGATACATGATAAAAATGGGTTATCCACTCTCTTACAAAAATAACACCTGCTTTACATGGATACCAATGAACTGCTGCATTCTGTGTTGTTGCAATGGGTTACCATTGATCCTGTTGCACTGTGGCACTGCAATGTTCATTGTATTCCATGTAATATATATGCCATGCTATATTGTGCTGGTACTATGAAGCCCTTATGAACAGTAACGTTATTGATGTCACTTTAACAAGTGTGATTTCTGTAAATGTTATATAATTGTTCTAACTGTTAATAAAGATCTATGCGACAACTATGTAATTTATGAATGTTAGGCCACGGTATGTTAGTTTGTGGTGACATCAGAACTAAGGGAGACAGGGAGATACAACCCCAGGTCAGGAAGTGCCTTACGCAAGAGTGTTGTTGGGTAACTAGTATAGAGTCAGGGGTATTCCCAGTGTCCAGTTGTTCCTTATAGTTTCCAGTTTTCTTAGAGTTGTACCCTCATGCCCCTTTGAGCTTCTCAGAGCAGATATAAGGAGATACTTATCCAATAGATACAATGAGAATTTAAATAAAGCCAAATATATACTGTATATATACTACACTAGATGCTAGACTTTTCCTTTCTTCTCTGTGATATCTGGCACATCCATGTGCATGCATGCTATCTGACCATATTCCAGACAAGCTCATTTTCTTCTTTGCTGACAATTCCCCATCATATCATGCAGCAATAGTTAAGGCCATGGCTTTCTTTCATTGATAGAATTGCACAGAGCTATATTGGATCTGTCTCCCAAATATGTGATTTCCTTAGATAAGGCAATAAGCAATTGGTTTGTCAAAGAGGATATCCAATTTTACAAAATTAATGGCCTGTTCTCAAGATAGGGCATCAGTTTTAGATTGGTAGGGGTTGACTGTCTGGACCCCTGCAGATCAGCTTTTTCCTGGAGCACAGTTCTGAAGGGGATTTTAGTGTCTTATATATTAGAAACTCCACATACTTCACCCCATTTTAAAAATTGCACCCATCATGTAATTCAAAAAATCATTTGGGAACTTTTTCAACCCTTTCAACATTTCACAGGAATTAAAACAATATGGAGAGAAATTTAGACATTTCATTTTTTTTTTCACTAATACGTTCATTGAGACTTAATATTTACACATTCATAAGGGGTTAAAGGAGAAATTGCATACCACTATTTGTTATGCAGTTTCTCCAGACCATGGGAATACTCCACATGTGGATGTAAACTGCTGTTTGGGCACATGGCAGCGCACCAAAGGAAAGTAGCACAAAAGGAATGGAATAGTTTTCAGGTGCCATGTCTCATTTGCAGAGCCCCTAGAGTACCAAAACAATGGAAACCACCAAAAGGTAACCCCATTTTGAAAACTACACTTCACACAGAATTTATCATGGGGTATAGTGAGCATTTTGACCCCACAACTGTTTCACAGATTTTATTAACATTTGGATGTGAAAGTGAAAAATTATTTTTTTTCCAATAAACTGTAAATTTAGCCCCAATTTTTCATTTTCACAAGGTATTAAAGGAGAAAAACCATGCACAGTTTGTTATACAATTTCTCCTGAACACAGGAATACCCTATATTTTGTCATAAACTGCTGTATGGGTACATGGCAGGGCTCAAAGAGCGCTATTTGGCTTTTGGAGGACAGATTTTGCTGGAACAGATTTGGGCTCCATGTCACATTTGCAGAGCCCCTAAAGTACAAGTACCATGGAAACCCCCAAAAAGTGACCCCATTTTGGAAACTACACCCCTCACAGAATTTATCAAGGGCTATAATGAGCATTTTGACCTAAGAGATGGTTTCGAAAAAGAAATGTGCAGTGGATAATGCAAAATGAAAATTGAAATGTTCCCTTGTGGCACTGTGAATGTCAGCTCTCCAGTTGTTATGCTGGAAACGCCCTACATGTGGCCCTAATCTTTTGAATGGAAATATGCCATTTGCCAACGTGAAAATTTAAATTTTTGAAGAAATATGCCATTTCATTGCCCAATATGTTGTGCCCATTTTGTGTCAACAGAGAAACGCACTCCTAAAACTTTTAAGTACAGTCATGGCCAAAAGTTTTGAGAATGATACAAATATTAATTTTTACAAAGTCTACTGCTTTAGATTTTCTAATGGCAATTTGCATATACTCCAGAATGTTATAAAGAGTGATCAGCTTAACAGCAATTACTTGCAAAGTCAATATTTGCCTAGAAAATGAACTTTATCCCCCAAAACACATTTCAACATCATTGCAGCCCTGCCTTAAAAGGACCACCTAACATCGTTTCAGTGATTGCTCCATTAACACAGGTGTGGGTGTTGATGAGGACAGGGCTGGAGATCAATCTGTCATGATTAAGTAAGAATGACACCACTGGACACTTTAAAAGGAGGCTGGTGCTTGCCATCATTGTTTCTCTTCTGTTAACCATGGTTATCTCTAAAGAAACACGTGCAGTCATCATTGCACTGCACAAAAATGGCCTAACTGGGAAGAGTATTGCAGCTAGAAAGATTGCACCTCAGTCAACAATCTATCGCATCATCAAGAACTTCAAGGAGAGAGGTTCCATTGGTGCCAAAAAGGCTCCAGGGCGCCCAAGAAAGACCAGCAAGCGGCAGGACCGTCTCTTAAAAGTGTTTCAGCTGCGGGATCGGGCTACCAGCAGTGCAGAGCTTGCTGAGGAATGGCAGCAGGCAGGTGTGAGTGCATCTGCACGCACTGTGAGGCGGAGACTCTTGGAGCAAGGCCTGGTCTCAAGGAGGGCAGCAAAGAAGCCACTTCTCTCCAGAAAAAACATCAGGGACAGACTGATATTCTGCAAAAGGTACAGGGAGTGGACTGCTGAGGACTGGGGTAAAGTCATTTTCTCTGATGAATCCCCTTTTCGATTGTTTGGAACATCTGGAAAACAGCTTATTCGGAGAAGAAGAGGTGAGTGCTACCACCAGTCATGCCAACTGTAAAGCATCCTGAAACCATTCATGTGTGGGGTTGCTTCTCAGCCAAGGGAATCGGCTCTCTCACAGTCTAGCCTAAAAACACAGCCATGAATAAAGAATGGTACCAGAATGTCCTCCAAGAGCAACTTCTCCCAACCGTCCAAGAGCAGTTTGGCGCTCAACAATGCCTTTTCCAGCATGATGGAGCACTTTGCCATAAAGCAAAGGTGATAACTAAATGGCTCAGGGAACAAAACATAGAGATTTTGGGTCCATGGCCTGGAAACTCCCCAGATCTTAATCCCATTGAGAACTTGTGGTCAATCATCAAGAGACGGGTGGACAAACAAAAACCAACAAATTCAGACAAAATTAAAGCATTGATTCTGCAAGAATGGACTGCTATCAGTCAGGATTTGGTCCAGAAGTTGATTGAGAGCATGCCAGGGAGAATTGCAGAGGTCCTGAAGAAGAAGGGTTAACACTGCAAATATTGACTTGCTGCATTAACTCATTCTAACTGTCAATATAAGCTTCTGTTACTCATAATATGAATGCAATTATATTTCTGTATGTGATAAAAACATCTGACAAACACACATAAAAACCAGAGGGCAGCAGATCATGTGAAAATATAATATTTGTGTCATTCTTAAAACTTTTGGCCATGACTGTACAGGTACAAAAAGTTGTATATGTGGACGTAACCTGCCTTTTGAGCTCATAAAGGAAGGAGCATTGTGCTTTTTAGCTTTCAGAGTAAAGATTTAGAGGGACTGGTTTCTAGACATCATATTGTTTTTGCAGAACTTTGCAGGTGCAACTAAATTGAAATTTCTCAAAGTGACATTTTGTAGAGGCCATTTTAGGGTCTTTTCAAACATGATATGTCTACCATACAATCTAAATCAGCTCTCCAAAAGCCACATAGTGCTCCTTTACATCCCAAACAGCAGTTTATGCCCACATGTATGATACCTTTGTACTCAGGATAATGTACTTAACAACGTCATATGTGGGTATAAACTGAAGTTTGAGCACATAGTCAGGCACAGAAGGGAAGGAGCACTATTTGGTTTTAGAAGCACAGTTTATTTTTTGCCATCATGCCACTTTTGCAGAGCCCCTGAATTGCCAGTAAAGTGGAATCCGCTGACATGTGACCTTATATTGGACCCCTCAATGGATTTGAAGTTTCCAGAAATTTAATTTTCAGAAATGAATGTGCAGCTAATAGCAAAAAGTGAAAATTGCAATTTTTCCAGAGATACGCCATTTCAGTGCTTGATATGATGTGCTCAGCTTGTGTCAGCAGAGGAACACATTCCAAACATTCGTAAGATGTTAATCTGGGCACAACATATTGCACACTGAAATGACGTATTCCTGGAAAAATTGCCAGTTTCACTTTTCACCATCAGCTGCGCATTCATTGATGTAAAATAAATTATAGCAACACTTGGGGGTTAAAAATGGTCACTGCAACCCTAGATAAATTCCTTCAGGGATGTAGTTTCCAAAATGAGGCCATGTGTCAGTGGATTCTACTTTACTGGCATTTCTGGGTCTCTGCAAAAGTGGCATGGCGTCCAAAATCCAAACCATCTAAATCTGTGCTCCAAAAACTGGCTGTGCGCTCAAACAGCAGTTTATACCCACATATGGCAATAAGTTTGTTATCCTGAGTACAACAGTGTCATATTTGTGAGCATAAACTGCGGTTTGAGAAAACAGCAGGGCGCAGATGAGAAGAAGTGCTATGTGCTTTTGGAGCGCAGATTTAGATGTTTGGTTTTTGGACACCATGTCAAGTTTGCAGAACCCATGAGGTACCAATTAAGTGTAATCCTATAGTGAGTGACCCCATTTTGAAAACTGCACCCCTCAAAGAATTTATCAAGGGTTGTTGAGAGCATTAGAATGTACAACGGATACTGAACAGTGAATATGTAAGCTGTGTTGTCAATGAGCTAGGGTTAGAAAGGGGAAGACTTCACCTGACATTCGGAGAGGGATGCTGTGGTGTTGGTGCTTCTGCTTAGGTATTTTGCGCTGCACAGTGGTATCTGTTTGGCACTGCTAGGGTGAGATGTTGTGCTATACTGTGGTGTCTGGCATGTTCGGAAAAGTATTTTGTGCATCATTGTGGTTTTCGGCTCTTCTAGAAGGTATTTTCTGCTGGACTCTGGCATTTAAACTGATGGGGAGGTATTTTGTATTGCAGTGTGGTATTTGATTGCCAATGGTGAGGGTGTTATGTGTACAGAAAAGGCACTTAGGAAGTGGAAAAATATATTATGACTTTATTCCAAGCAAAAAATGAACACCAGTAGTATGAAAGTAGTTCTGTAAAAACCTACACATTTGGGACACGACACTCATGAACATGGGTCTGACTTCTCTAACTCCCATGATCAGAGATTAGCACCTGTGGAATTATTGTGCACACTCTTATTTATAAAGATTATTACTTGTTGCCCATTCAAAATGTAAAGACTTACATGTAATGCATGTACATGTCGAGTCCACCAGAGTAGGAGAGGCTCTTTGCTTCTGTACCCTATTCTGTCTCCAAGAAGGGTATCATTACAGTATCACTCACAGTCAGAGTCCAGCGCTGAACTCTTCTCCATTGTACAGTATGTGCATACTACTGACTCCCAGCAATACAGATTATCAGCTTACTTCATGAAAAACTATAGGGAGAACTTTGTCAATAAGGCATGGTAGAGACCTGCACATGAATAACAGGACAGTGTTGGGCACTGGGATGCAGGTAATAAAAGTGTGATCTTATGAAATCTACAACATGAACACCACTAAGTGTTACATGAAGGGTATTTGTCACTGCTTGTGACACTACACTACTGTCCTCAGATGGGTCAGAATCAGGCATATCCCTTTTCCTCCACCTTTAATGTATCAAGAACTATGTTTATTGAATTGAGTTTTCTAATATAACATTGTGTGATTTACTTCCAAGTGGATATAGAAATATGAGATTTTCTTTTTGCTGCTCTATGCTTTTGCTTTAAGATCTCCTGTGCATGCTTATTATTGCCCTCCACATCTCCAGAAGCAATTCTTTTTATGTTGCAAGATACCGTAAATTTTGGGGAAATATGATTATAGTGACATTTTACATTCCTGCCACTATTCAACAGGCAGGTCAACTTGCTAGTGTTTAACAGAATAGATGTGTTCTTTATAAAACATTTACAACCAGGTTTGTTTTTAGACAAAGTGTGCCCCTGGGCAGTCTTAAAAATGCGGCCCCACATGCTGAAATATCATACCAGCATCACATACTAAAGTATATACCAAGGATCAGCAATCTTGTTCACTCCAACTGTCATGAAACCAGAACTCCCAGCATGCACACTTACAGAGCTGTTCATGAAATTCCCATGGAACTCAATGGAACATGCGTGCTAAAGGTTTCTGACCTTCTGGTGTGTACTATTGCTAGCCACAGTCGATATTCAAAGACCAATATTAGCAATAATACCACTATACAAAGCCTAATTATTATCACCACACAATGAGCATTACACAATTACCTCTCAATAGTGACTCAATAATATCATCATAAATTTATTGAATAAAAATCACTATGTAAAGTGACTTTCCAGTCTATCCCATCTGAGCCAGACTGATGTGAAGATTTCTTCTAGTCCCCACTTGTGTACTGAGTTTATTGGCTTCTCACATTTCCAGGAGCCTCCCCATATTTTCTTAGCCTACACAAACTCCCCCATTCTGCTCATTCCTCCAAGTCTATGCCTGTGGATGCCCCATCTGCCCCTTTCCTGTACCAACTGTGTTACATAATGTTTCAAAAATAATGTTGTCATAATTATATTTACCCCTCTTTAAAATAGGGCCACGCAGAAAGCTCCTATGAAAACAATAATGCCAAATTCAGAGTGCCGCAAAAATAGTGCCAAATACTAATGTCCTTTTGTTCTCCTACCTTTGTGCCAACTACACAGTAATATTGCCCCCTTTGTGCTCCCTAGAAAATAATAAAGGTGGGCATCTTTATTGTGCAGGGTCATGAAGAGCTTTGTTATTCCTGGTTTGGGGAGAAAGTCTGGTATTATTATTAATTTATAGAAATGGGTGGATCGATTTGTCACAAACCAGGTTTGACCCAAATGTTCCAAATGTTCGGTTTTTAACGAAACTGCTGCATGTGCTGATGTCATGTACTGTACACTATATACATTAATGGTAGAGATGGTAGGTGAAGGATCTGTGATTCATCTCACAGCATCATACAGAGCACAGTAGTTAGGAATATGAGGATTTAGTCAGATTTAAGCAATTAAAGGCAGATTAGTGATAGAAATCAATAGATAGGAGTGAGGACATAGCTGTGCTGCTGTTGTTGTGAGCTTGACAGCACAGCAGCATTCCTGCTCTAAGAATTACAGACACAAACAAAGGACAGTTAAAGGACAATCATCCCTTTCAGTTATCCCTTTTATTAACAATAATCTAATTTTGTCTGTCGCGCAATAGAGCATTTAATCTGTATACAGAGTATACTACAGACTAATGTTTAAACATACTTTTTAATGACAGTCAGTGCTGTTAGTTTTTTTGGGCAAGAGTTTACATTTTTTTCATTAAATACATACAAACTGCTTTGATTCCACCTGTGATAATCTGAAAAAAAATTCTGTTATTTCAGCATTTTTTTTGTTGTCAGCATCAAATTCCTATGTGTGAAAGGCCTCTAACAGCCTGCGCTAATCTGAAAAAAATTCTTATCATTTAAATGTTTGGGTTTTTTTTTTCACCTCTGGTTATCCAATACACAGTGTGATGGAGTGTTACACTTCTTAAGTGTTTTTTTTTTGTTGCTCATATACACAGTATTGAACAGTAAGAATATGGATGGCTTCAGCAACACTACTTGTGGTCTTGACAGCTCCACCAGTAGCCACAGTGTTGTCATACTTCCGGAGAATAAAGACATTTTTGAAAGCGCAGAACAGGGTCTAGGTTCTGTGTGTTCCTACTCAAAATGTAATTTGCCATGCTGTCTTTCTGTACTGTCAACCATGTCTTCTTCACTGACACAGATCCCATTCTCTAGTAGTCATGTGGTATCTGCTGAGAGACATATTTCTCATAGCCCAAGACTTCCTCTTCATCTTTTTGACGAGTTGGATGAGAACTGGCAGTGTTTTTTGGCTGTAGAGGAGGTAGAGGTAGAAGATGTGTGTTGGTGGAGGTAGTAGTAGCGGGGTGTGTGCTACAGGTTGAAGTGCTGGTAGGGTCACTAGGGAAAATCTGATAGGAATTGTGAGGGCATAGAGAAATCTTTTTGGCATGATGAGTCAGAAAAAAGTTGGGCAGATGATGACATTACTGAATCCAATGATGATTTCATTGCAAGTAAAACCTGGCAACCACAAGGTGACAAGGTGATATCACAGGAAGAAGGTTGTGGCAGCTGCAATAGTAATAATTTCACACAGTATGTAGCCCCAACATCCAAAAGACCTGCTTGGGGTAGATCTAAGGCAATCTTGGGTGATGTAGGTCTCTCCGTCCTCACATGAAATGGCGTTACCAGCTGTTTGGCAAAATGGAATTGGCAGTGGCAGCAGGTGCATAAGACTATTCTATTCCTTCTTCCCATGATCACCTTTGTAGGCAGGCCACATCCACACTTAGTACATGGTCATCGTCATTATCATTCATTATCATCTCCATCTGATTCTCCTCCTTCTCCATTCTCCATGTTAATGTCAGTCATCATCCATAAAAGAATGTGTGTCCAGTAAACAACAGTCTACAATCACTCATCCAGCTGGTCTGCAAGTTTAACTCCCACCTGGCCAAGTTACTGTTGGTGCAGTCGCTACCGTAGCTCTTAGTGGAATCCAACCGATGGCAGCGTACAGCCTCAAGCAAAGTTGGTCTTTTTGGGTGATTTTTTTTCTACACTCAATTTTTTATTACTTTTTAAAATGGCAGGTGCCCTGATCATGTTCCCCAGATTTTTCTTGAAATTATGTAAATTGTCACTACACTACCTGTTGCCACACATGCACCCATAAAGGGGTCTTTTTGGGTGACTTTTTTCTACACTCAAGTTTTTATTACCTTTTAAAATGGCAGACACACTGATGGTGTGCCACAAATTTTCCTTCAAATTCTATAAATTGCCACTCCACCAACACAATATTAATGTGGCATGTGCATCCATACAGGTATAACCCCCAGGATAATCTTGGTTCTTTTGTGCCCTCCAAGTGTTGTTTTCAGTGTCATAGAATGCTTTCAATTTCACAAGATATCCTAGCTTTTTCAGCTGGCAGGTAAGGCACGCTGATAGTGTACCCCAAATTTTTCTGTAAACCTTGTAAATTATCACTCTGCCAACACGATGCTGATGTGGCATTTGCTTCCATGCAGGGATAATCCAGGTTCTTTTCTGCCTGCCAAGTGCTGTTCTTGCAGTCATAGAATCTGTTCCATTTCAGAGTAAATTCTTGCTTTTTCAGCTGGCAGGCTATAGCATGCAGCACCAATGAGTGACAATTACAACATTTGAAGAAAAATTTGTGACACATTATCATGTAATTATCATTTGTCACACATTTTTCCTCAAATCTTGTAATTGTCAGTTATTGGTGCTGCATCAGCTCCCATAAGGGGACAATTTTTGGCGGCTTTTTTTTATCAAGCCAATTCTTCATTACTACACTTTTCAAATGGCAGCTACATTCACAGTGTGCTACTAATGTTTTCTTTAAATTCTATAGTAGACAGTGATACTTGCCAATGCCACCCTGATGGCATAACAGAAAGTAAAACAAACAACCCCACCATTGCTTCTTACAATATCAAAGAAGTGTTCAAGTGAAATTTTACTCCCATGCAGGGATAATTTTTGGTGGCTTTTTTTTTTTTTTAAAAAAGCCAATACTTCATCACTTTTCAACTAAGCACACAGCCACAAATTTGCCTCACAAATACTAACAAGCCTGTAGCACTTAAAAGGCATCAAAATGGCTAATTTCATATAAAACCATTGCTTTTTGCAATATAAGTGCCATATGTATCTAAAAAAAAACCGCCGAACACCTATTTCCCTAAAAAGAGTAATAATTGGAGCAGTTTAAATGTTAAAATGTGTAAAAGCGAGTGGTAGCATAGTGTATGGTTAAACTCAGAGTCTTTCACTTTGACATAACTTCAGTTGTGTTTGCCTAGAAATTGGATATATAGGTTCATAGGAGCCCTGACAGTGTTATACACTATGTTTTAAGCCAATTTATGGTGTGGTTTGTACTGAACTTGTTCAACCCAAAATGGATCTGGGACCAGAGCCATCTGAACTTGAAATGGAATTAATCTTGAGAGGTTCGCCCATCTCTATTAATTTAACTTCTGTCCCTAAACAATAATAATAACCCAGTTTGCACCCCCTGCATACATTTATGCCCCTAATAGTGAATAGTGCCCCCTCATAGGTAAATAGTGCTCCCTCATAGCAAAGATTGATCCCTCATCATGTGCACCCTCACAGCAAATTGTTCCACCTTTGTGAAGTGACTATAAAGTCAGCTTTATAGTACAGATGACTGCCTCCAGGCTGGTATATATTAGCCATAAAACATTGCATTATAGCTGAACAAGAGAGGAATATTAGACAGGGCAGCCTTTTTTGTGATGTATTTTAGTGCTATCAGAGATTGATTCAATGGAAAATCTAGAGCTGTTACTGTCGTCTTGCTGTATTCTTATTCACCAACCTGTCACATGATAGAAATTCTGAAGAACAATTGTAGAGGTGTAGCAGATACTGACAGATATGAAATCAGTATAGATCAGGGTTGTAAGCATAGACTAAATGTCTGGAATCTGACAGTTATGAGCCTGATGCAACCTGCAAGGAATAGGTCTAACTACCCAGAAAAGGATGAAATTCTGATGCAAATGTGAACACAAATTAGTTCATAAGGAAATATATAGAGAATATTTATATAATAAAGTTGAAAAGTGTGTGGCCGTTCTTAACCTTAATGTACCCTGATGCAAACATTTTTTGTATTTTCATTTTTACTCCCTGCATTTCAAAAGCCATAATTTTCTCATTCCGTTAAGGGTTGGTTCACACTTGCGCCTGGAGTCCGTCTGTCATGAATCTGACTTAAATATCAGAAACAAGGATAGGGAAAGGTTTGCAAGTGGTTTGTTTAAAAATCATTCACTTCAATGGGTTTTTAAAGCAACCCGCAGGTGTCACATTGCAGCCTCTGCGTCGCGAAGCCACTTTTTTCGGTCGGAAACAAAGTCGGACATGCAGAATTTATTATTCTGTACAATGTACTGGGAAGTGAGAAAAAAGTTCAGAATGTGGTGGAATTGGAAAAAAAAAGGCAGTACTGCCATTTTTTTTACGGGCTTTGTTTTTACAGCTTCCACTGTGCAGTAAAAATGCTATGTTAGCTTTATTCTCCAGTTCGGTGCAAACACGATGATACCAAAGTTATATAGCTTTGTTCATGTTTTAATAACATTACAAAAATTCTAAATTTGGAAGATTTGGAAAATTTCTTTGAATCACCATATTCTGACACCTGTAACTTTTATATATGTTATAGTATACGGCACTGTGTACAGTGTCATGTTAGGGAATGTATGATGTTTTGATCACTTTTAATTTAATTTTTTAGGAGGAAAATCAGAGAAAAAAACCTCAGTTCAGCTATTTTTATTTTTTTCCTGCTACATTGATTACCATATGGGACAAATGTTTTTATATTTTAATAGTTTGTCCATTTTCAGACTTAAGCAGGGTTCACACTACCATTGGATTCCGTTATGAAGGTGTCCATTAAAAAAAAAAAACGGACACCTATCATAACAGACATTAACGGACACTAACTGATGTTAATGTGTCCGTTTTTTTAACTGATCCAAATAATGGATCAGTTAAAAAAAACGGACACATTAGCATCAGTTAGCATCAGTTAGTGTCCATTTTTTAACACTGTCCGTTTTTTTTTTTGTTTGTTTCTGCTTTCTGAGCATGCGCAGAAAAAAAAACGGACATAAAATAACGGACAGTATAAGTCCGTTACCCATAGATTTCAATGTTAAAAAGATAACGGACACTTGCTGTCCGTCAAGAATTCGTTTTTCCAAACGGACAAAAAAGTCCTGCATGTAGGATTTTTTGTCCGCGGAAAAAAACGGACTTCTGACGGATTGGGTGTAAACGGACACAAACGGACACAATATAAAAACCCATTGAAATTAATGGAAATTTTAACGGATTTCTGACGATTCCGCTAGTGTCTGATGCTAAAATCTTGTAACGGACAATAGCAATGGACACTACTGATGGTCACCAACGGTAGTGTGAATGCCCCTTTACAGATGCCTAATTTGTTTCTTTTTACTTTTATATATTTATATTTACAGTTAGGTCCATAAATATTTGGACAGAGACAACATTTTTCTGATTTTGGTTCCATACATTACCACAATGAATTTTGAACAAAACAATTCAGATGCCGTTGAAGTTCAGACTTTCAGCTTTAATTCAGTGGGTTGAACAAAATTATTATATAAAAATGTGAGGAACTAAGACATTTATTACACACAATCCCTTCATTTCAGGGGCTCAAAAGTAATTGGGCAAATGAAATAATTGGAAATAAAATGTTAATTTCTAATACTTGGTTGTTCATCCTTGTTGGCAATGACTGCCTGAAGTCTTTAATTCATGGACATCACCAGACGCCGCTGTGTTTCCTCCTTTTTAATGCTCTGCCAGGCCTTTACTGCAGCAGTTTTCAGTTGCTGTTTGTTTGTGGGCATTTCTGTCTGAAGTTTAGTCTTTAACAAGTGAAATGATGCTCAATTGGGTTGAGTTTTGGGTCATTGTCCATCTGTATTATGAAACGCCGACCAATCAGTTTGGCTGCATTTGGCTGGATTTGAGCAAACAGTATGTCTCTGAATGCCTCAGAATTCATCCAGCTGCTTCTGTCCTGTGTCACATCATCAATAAACACTAGTGACCCAGTGCCACTGGCACCCATGCATGCCCAAGCCATCAAACTGTCTCTGTGTTTTATAGATGATGTGGTATGCTTTGGATCATGAGCTGTACCACGCCTTCACCATCCTTTTTTTTTCCATCATTCTGGGAGAGGTTGATCTTGGTTTCATCTGTTCAAAGAATGTTCTTCCAGAACTGTGCTGGCTTTTTTAGATGTTTTTTTTTAGCAAAGTCCAATCTAGCCTTCTTATTCTTGAGGCTTACACCGTGCAGTGAACCCTCTGTATTTACTTTCATGCAGTCTTCTCTTTATGGTAGATTTGGATATTGATATGACTACATCCTGGAGAGTGTTGTTCATTTGGTTGGCTGTTGTGAAGGGGTTTCTCTTCACCATGTAAACTATTCTGCGATCTTCCACCACTGTTGTCTTCCATGGTTGTCCAGGTCTTTTTGCATTGATGAGTTCACCAGGGCTTTCTTTCTTTCTCAGGATGTACCAAACTGTAGATTTTGCCACTCCTAACTAATATTGTAGCAATTTCTTGGATGGGTTTTTTTCTGTTTTCGCAGCTTAAGGATGGCTTGTTTCACCTGCATGGAGAGCTCCTTTGACTGCATGTTTTCTTCACAGCAAAGTCTTCCAAATACAAGCACCACAACACAAATAAACTCCAGGCCTTTTATCAGCTTAATTGAGAATATCATAATGAATGAATTGCCCATACCTGCCCATGAAACAGCCTTTGAGTCAACTGTCCAATTACTTTTGGTCCCTTTAAAAACAGGGTGGCACAGGTTAAGGAGCTGAAACTCCTAAACCCTTCATCCAATTTTAATGTGGATACCCTCAAATGAAAGCTGGACTTTATGTCCATGTTCATTATATAACTATAATTTGAATATATTTCAGTAAACAGGTAAAAAAAAAACTAAATTTATGTCAGTGTCCAAATATATATTAACCTAACTGTATATATGATCTAGGGAAAGGGAGGTGATTTAAACTTTTAGGTTTTTTTAAAAAAAAATTTATATTTTTTTTTTACTTTTTATTTAGCCCCCTGAGGGGGCTTGGACATGCGATTTTCAGATTGTTTGTGCCAGTGTCAGACTGGGATGTCTAGGGCCCACCATAGGAATTGTTTCTAGGGGCCCACTGCCAGGACCCCTGCAGATCAGCTGTACTGATACAGCGAGGCTACATGTAATAATAAGGCCATTCTGCTCACCCGCCATACAATGTGAACCACAGCACTACCTAAACCCACCTCTACACTATGTAGAACCCACAACTGTGGTTATCAACTGTGCTCGGCATGGAAACAATACTGGGAGCTGTGTTTTCTGGTAAACATCTGATCTGCAGGGTCCTAACAGACTAAGAGATCTAAGAGATCAGTGGGGGTCTAACACCCAGGGCCCCTGCTGATCAACGGTTTGAAGGGACTGTGGTGCTTTTGCGAGAGGCCTCACCCCTTCGCTATTTACATCGCACAGATATTTTTTAAAGTGACCGTGCAATGTAATTACATTCTGTGATAATATCACATGTCTGCTATAAAATATATGGGGTGTGATGTAAATAATGAAGGGGCCCCACACAGTGTATTATGCTTCACCGTAGCCCCCACATAACATAATATGCTTCACCATAGCGCCACACAGTATTATATGCTCCACAGTGACCCCCACACAGTATAATATGCTCCATATTGACCCTCACACAGTATAATATGCTCCACAGTGGCCCCCACACAGTATAATATAGTGCACAGTGGCTCTCATACAGAACAATATGCTCCACAGTGGCCCCGATACAGTATACTGTGCTACACAGTATAATGTGCTCAACAGTAGGCAGGCTTCAGTATTTACAGTACTATAGTAGGGCTGGGAGCCTTCAGAAGGTTCCTGGCTGCAATGGTAATGGGACAGCTCCCGTGATTGTGCAATGGGGAAGGGGGGGCGCCCTATTAACAAATGTGATTATGAAAATGAATGTAACCACTCAGATGCCGTGGTTATGAGTCATGCCATGGAATGAGTCATCGCTGATCACAGGCACTGCTGCCGGGTCCTGCTGTGTCTAACAGCACAGACCAATATCTGCTCTGCTTCAGAGGGAACGCCATAGTTAGTCGCCAGCACCAGGACGTAATTATCTAGTACTGATTTTGGGTACATGCATGTATGATAGTTCTAATTTAAAATTTGCAGTCAATCTCCCCAAGCTCAATCACTACACAGAAAATGTTTTGTCAATTTGCATTCTGGGTATTGTAGTCTTCACTACACTGTACAATAAACTAATGTGGGACTAACTGACTGACCCATTGCATACCCGCTATTATAATTATATTATATATATGTTATAATTATACTGTATATATTATATTATATATTATATAATTATATTATATTATAAGGAGTCTTTCTGTTACCAATATTCAACCCTTTCATTTAATAATATTTAATAATAATTGTAATAATTATTTTATACTATTGATTTCCACAAGCAGATTGGTGTATATATAATTGAAGCAGTCAACCATAATAGCTGTAGAGTTTCTTGCCATTGAATCAGTTTCTGGTAGCACAAATTGGGCCGTCCTGTCTAATATTCCTCTCCCAGCACAGTTGTCATGCAAAACTTTATGGCTAATATACTCCAGACTGGAAGGCAGATTAGGAAATTGCTAGGGAAATTGGAATGAAAGGAAGCTTGTGGGAAGGAGGCATTAAGAGAAAAGTTCTTATATAATTTCCCAGTTAACCCATTTGCTGTTGCATGCTTACAGTCATATGAAAAAGTTTGGGCACCCCTATTAATCTTAATCATTTTTAGTTCTAAATATTTGGGTGTTTGCAACAGCCATTTCAATTTGATATATCTAATAACTGATGGACACAGTAATATTTCAGGATTGAAATGAGGTTTATTGTACTAACAGAAAATGTGCAATATGCATTAAACCAAAATTTGACTGGTGCAAAAATTTGGGTACCCTTATCATTTTATTGATTTGAATACTCCTAACTACTTTTTACTGACTTACTGAAGCACAAAATTGGTTTTGTAACCTCACTGAGCTTTGAACTTCATAGCCAGGTGTATCCAATCATGAGAAAAGGTATTTAAGGTGGCCAATTGCAAGTTGTTCTCCTATTTGAATCTCCTCTGAAGAGTGGCATCATGGGCTCCTCAAAACAACTCTCAAATGATCTGAAAACAAAGATTGTTCAACATAGTTGTTCAGGGGAAGGATACAAAAAGTTGTCTCAGAGATTTAACCTGTCAGTTTCCACTGTGAGGAACATAGTAAGGAAATGGAAGACCACAGGGACAGTTCTTGTTAAGCCCAGAAGTGGCAGGCCAAGAAAAATATCAGAAATGCAGAGAAGAAGAATGGTGAGAACAGTCAAGGACAATCCACAGATCACCTCCAAAGAGCTGCAGCATCATCTTGCTGCAGATGGTGTCACTGTGCATCGGTCAACAATACAGCACACTTTGCACAAGGAGAAGCTGTATGGGAGAGTGATGCGAAAGAAGCCGTTTCTGAAAGCACGCCACAAACAGAGTCGCCTGAGGTATGCAAAAGCACATTTGGACAAGCCAGCTTCATTTTGGAAGAAGGTCCTGTGGACTGATGAAACAAAGATTGAGTTGTTTGCTCATACAAAAAGGCGTTATGCATGGCGTCAAAAAACACAGCATTCCAAGAAAAACACTTGCTACCCACTGTAAAATTTGGTGGAGGTTCCATCATGCTTTGGGGCTGTGTGGCCAATGCCGGCACCGGGAATCTTGTTAAAGTTGAGGGTCGCATGGATTCAACTCAGTATCAGCAGATTCTTGAGAATAATGTACAAGAATCAGTGACGAATTTGAAGTTACGCCGGGGATGGATATTTCAGCAAGACAATGATCCAAAACACAGCTCCAAATCTACTCAGGCATTCATGCAGAGGAACAATTACAATGTTCTGGAATGGCCATCCCAGTCCCCAGACCTGAATATCATTGAACATCTGTGGGAGAATTTGAAGTGGGCTGTCCATGCTCGGCGACCATCAAACTTAACTGAACTGGAATTGTTTTGTAAAGAGGAATAGTCAAAAATATCTTCATCCAGGATCCAGGAACTGATTAAAAGCTACAGGAAGCGACTAGAGGCTGTTATTTTTGCAAAAGGAGGATCTACTAAATATTAATGTCACTTTTCTGTTGAGGTGCCCATACTTTTGCACCGGTCAAATTTTGGTTTAATGCATATTGCACATTTTCTGTTAGTACAATAAACCTCATTTCAATCCTGAAATATTACTGTGTCCATCAGTTATTAGATATATCAAATTGAAATGGCTGTTGCAAACACCCAAATATTTAGAACTAAAAATGATTAAGATTAATAGGGGTGCCCAAACTTTTTCATATGACTGTATGATTATGTGTGTACTGCTTTACACTTAAATATTTTTATATACATATACTGTATATGAAACAGATTATTATCTACATACAATACATAGTAAAATACATGCCACCATTAAACATGCTTATTGATTAAGCATAACTAAACTTTCAAACAATTTTTGATTTTCTGGCAGCATTTGTATCCTTAAATGTTGCAATATACTTTACTAACAAATTTTGTTTCAAATCACTAGTATGGCCACACATAGAGTAATGTGCACCATTGTGTACAAAAAGAACATAACTGACTAGAGAGAGTGCAGAGAAGACAACCAAGATTAAGGGAATGAGTGGATTGTTGTACAGAGAAAGATTAACAAACTTGGAGTTATTCAGTTTAGAAAAAAAAGATGTTTACAGGGAGATCTAATAACAATGTACAAATACATGAAGGGACAGTACAAAGACCTTTGCAATGATCTTTTTACTCCTAGGCCAGTGACAGTGATAAGAAGACACGCTCTACGCCTTGAGGAAAGAATATTTCACCAATATCATAGACAGAGATTCTTTACTGTAAGAGCAGTGAGTATATGGAACTCACTGCCACAGGATGTTGTGATGGAGGATTCAATGTGCAAGTTCAAGAAGGGCCCAGATGCCTTTGTTGAATGGAATATTACAGGTTACGGTTTTTAGATTTTTGGTAAAGACATGTTGATCCAGGGTTTTATATTGATTACTGGATTTTGAGTCGGGAAGGAATTTTTTTTACCTGACATGGGGCAGTTGGCATCAGCCACATGGGTTTTCTTTCCTTCCTCAGGATCAACACTGTAGGGTTTTGGACAGGGCCGGCGGGGGAAGGGGGACAGACTGGTCAATTGCCCAGGGCCCCCACAGCTGTAGGGGCCCCATATTTTCCCTATTATGGGGAATAATGATCAGGAGTAGATGAAACCATTGGCAGTCTGCTAATGGCTGCTTGTAAAGTTTCCCGGCACTTAACAACAGCAGCTATCAGCTTGTGCCTCCTTAACCCCCCCATCCTCACAAGCAGAGACTCATCCATCAGATTGTAGTGTGAGGGAGAAAGTCTGCTGCGATGTAACAGCTTCACTACTGGCAGACTTACAGCTGCACATGAGTTTCCTCCATGTCCATTGCACCCAGCAATTCTGCCAAATGTGAGTGTATTTGTTGGGTAAAATATGTATATTTAATATGTATTTATGAGTACATTTGTTTACAATATGTGTCTTATATACTGTGTGAGCACTGTATGTTTGTACACAGGTATGTGTCTGGATATAGGGTATATGAATGTATGTATAAGTATATAAATGTAAATGTGTGAGTATACATGCTATATGAATGTATATACAGTATATAAATGTAAATGTGTTAGTATATATAGTATATAGGTGTATAAATGTGACTATATACAGTATATGAATGTGTGTGTGAGTCATGGCCATAAGTAGTGGAACCCCTGAAATCTTTCCAGAAAATTAAGTATTTCTCCCAGAAAATTATTGCAATTATACATGTTTTGTTATACACATGTTTGTTTCCTTTGTGTGTATTGGAACAACACAAAAATTACTGGCACCCTCAACTTAATATTTTGTTACACACCCTTTGGAAAAAATAATTGAAATCAACAAGCTTCTTATACCTCTCAACTGGAATTTTGGACTACTCTTCTTTTGAAAACTGTTCCAGGTCTCTCATATTTGAAGGGTGCCTCCACCCAACAGCAATTTTAAAATCTCTCCACAGGTGTTCAATGGGATTTTGATCCGGACTCATTGCTGGCCACTTCAGAACTCACCACCGTTTCCATCCATTTCTGGGTGCTTTTTGAAGCATGTTTGGGGTCATTGTCCTGCTGGAAGACCCATGACTTTGCATGCAAACCCAGCTTTCTGACACTGGGCCCTACATTGTGACCCAAAATCCTTTGGTAATCTTCAGATTTCATGATGCCTTGCACACAGTCAAGGCACCCAGTGCCAGAGGCAGTAAAACAATCCCAAAACATCTTTGAACCTCCACTACATTTGACTGTTGGTACTGTGTTCTTTTCTTCGTAGGCTTCATTCCTAATTCAGTAAACAGTAGAATGATGTCCACAAGACATTTTCCCAGAAGGATTTTGGTTTACTCACGTATATTTTGGCAAACTGCAGTCTAGCTTTTTATGCCACTGTGTCAGCAGTGGGGTCCTCCTGAGTCTCCTGCCATAGTGTTTAATTTCATTCAACTGTAGACGGATAGTTCGCGCTGACACTGATGCACCCTGAGCCTGCAGGACAGCTTGAATTTTTTTGGAACTTGATTGGGGCTGTTTATCCACCGTTTGGACTATCCTGCATTCCAACTTTTCATCAATTTTTCTCTTCCGTCCATGTCCAGGAAGATTAGCTACAGTGCCATGGGTTGTAAGCATCTTGATTATGTTGCACACTGTGGACAAAGGAACATCAAGATCTCTGTAGATAGACTTGTAACCATGAGATTGTTGATATTTTTCCACAATTTTAGTTCTCAAGTCCTCTTTTGGTTCTTCATGCTTAGTGTGGCATACACAGACACACAATGCAAAGATTGAGTCAACTTCTCTCCGTTTTATCTGGTTTAAAGTGTGCTTTTTATATTGCCCACACCTGTTACTTGCCACAAGTGAGTTTGAATGAGCATCACCTGTTTGAAACAAAATTATTTACCCAAAATTTTGAAAAGGTGCCAACAATTTTGTCCGGCCCATTTTTGGATTTTTGTGTGAAATTATGTTCAATTTGTCTTTATTTCTCTGTTTTTTTTTGTGTTGTTTCAATACACACATGGGAAATAAACATGTGTATAACAAAACATGTTTAATTGCAATAATTTACTGGGAGAAATACTTAATCTTTGGAAAAAATTTCAGGGGTGCCAACATTTACGGCTATGACTGTAAAGGGTATATGAATGTATAAGTGACTAGATATGATATATGAATGTGTCTCTGAGTATATATGGTCTATAAATGTGAATGTAATTATATATGGTATATGTGTGAGTATATAGTGTATGGCATATGAATGTATACGTGTGCTTTTATATGTACATGTGTACCATTATGCATACTAGAACTGTATTTTATAGTGTGGTGTGCAGTATACTGAGATGTTAAGGGTTGTCCAGGAATTACAGTTTTCTGCAAGGAGGCCGGGGAAGGTGAAAAATAAACCCATACTCACCTGTCCCCAGTGCTCCAGTGTCTCCTATGACTGTCCAGTCCATTGGCGCCCAGGGACTTGTTCTGGAGGAAGTCCCCACTGCACATGATCGCTGAGGCCAACCAGAGGCCTAAGGAAAGCAATCGGGATGTTACAGG
The DNA here is from genome assembly GCA_947044405.1 of Leptodactylus fallax. Lineage (NCBI taxonomy): Eukaryota > Metazoa > Chordata > Amphibia > Anura > Leptodactylidae > Leptodactylus > Leptodactylus fallax. The sequence continues at coordinate 627,352 of CAMRHE010000065.1, read as the reverse complement.
TGTGAGTGACGTCCCAGTTCCTTTTCCTAGACCGCTGAGGCCACTGATTGGCCTCAGCAGTCACATGCGGCAAGGACTTCCGCTGGAACAAAACCCGGGCATCGCTGGACTGGAGTGGGAGGCAATAGAGACAGGTGAGTCTGGGTTTTATTTTTCACCTTTCCCAGTGTCCTTGTAGAAACCTGTAATTCCTGGATAGCCCCTTTAAGGATTAGCCCAACACAGTGAAACACAGCTAAAAAACACTGGAGAAAAAAATGCAGCAAAAACAAACTATTTTTTTCCACATTGTTTTTCATTGAGCTTTTGATGCTTTCTCTGCACTTTCTTTCCCTATTAAATATATGTAGAAATGCTTGCGATTCTGCAGCTAAAATTAACATGCTATGTTTTTCAAAAACGCAATTTGAATTTGCAACTTTTCCATGTCTTTTTTTTTTCCTGCAATGTGTGGATGAGAGTAAATGATTACATTTCATTCACTTCGCTGGCTCATTTCTGCAGAAGTCATAAACGCTGTTTCATGTTACAGAAAAGCAGCTATTTTTGTTGCAGATTTTGCTCCAGTTTTTTGAGCCAAAGCCAGGAGTGGATTGAGCAGAAGGTAGAAGTATAAATAAATATATATTTCCAATTCCTTTTGTAGCCATTCTTGGCTTTAGCTCAAAAAACTGCAGCAAAATCTGCAACAAAAAAAGCTGTTTTTCCACAAAGTGGGGCTCCAGCCTAAGGCTAAGGCCCCACCTTGCAGAAACACTAGGTTTTTGTTGCAAATTTTGCTGTGGTTTTTTTTTGAGCCAAAGTCACAATTTAACAGAAGGGAAATGTCTAAGAATTTCCTTTATATTTTCCATTCCTTTGTAACCACTCCTGACTTTGGCTAAAAAAACCGCAGTAAAAGAGGTCAATTGCTAGCTGGCATTATGAGGGGAGATATAGCGGCCCTATTTGATAACTGTATGTACAGTTAGGTCCTTATATATTTGGACAGTGACAAAACTGTTGTTCTTTTTATCTGTTTACTGAAACATATTCAAGTTATAGTTATATAATGGACATGGACATAAAGTCCAGACTTTCAGCTTTCATTTGAGGGTATCCACATTAAAACTGGATGTAGGGTTTAGGAGTTTCAACTCATTAACATGTGATACCCTATTTTTAAAGGGACCAAAAGTAATTGGACAATTGACTCAAACGCTGTTTCATGGGCAGGCTTGGGCAATTCATTCGTTATGTCATTCTCAATTAAGCTGATAAAAGGCCTGGAGTTTATTTGAGGTGTGGTGCTTGTATATGGAATATTTTGCTGTGAAGAAAACATGCAGTCAAAGGAGTTCTCCATGCAGGTGAATCAAGCCATCCTTAAGCTGCAAAAACAGAAAAAAAAACATCCAAGAAATTGCTACAATATTAGGAGTGGCAAAATCTACAGTTTGGCACATCTTGAGAAAGAAAGAAAGCCTGGTGAACTCATCAATGCCAAAAGACCTGGACGCCCACGGAAAACAGCAGTGGTGGATGATCGCAGAATAATTTCCATGGTGAAGAGAAAACCCTTCATAACAGCCAACCAAGTGAACAACACTCTCCAGGATGTAGGCATATCAATATCCAAATCTACCATAAACAGAAGACTGCATGAAAGTAGATAGAGAGTTCACTGCACGGTGCAAGCCACTCATAAGACTCAAGAATAAGAAGGCTAGATTGGATTTTGCTAAAAAAAAACATCTAAAAAAGCCAGCACAGTTCTGGAAGAACTTTCTTTGGACAGATGAAACCAAGACCAACCTCTACCAGAATGATGGAAAGAAAAAAACTATGGTGGAGGCGTGGTACAGCTCATAATCCAAAGCATACCACATCATCTGTAAAACACGGCGGAGGCAGTGTGATGGCTTGGGCATGCATGGCTGCCAATGGCACTGGGTCACTAGTGTTTAGAAGCAGCAGGATGAATTCTGAGCTATTCAGAGACATAATGTGTGCTCAAATCCAGCCTGATTGGTCGGCGTTTCATAATACAGATGGACAATGACCCGAAACATAAAGCCAAAGCAACCCAGGAGTTTATTAAAGCAAAGAAGTGGAATATTCTTGAATGGCCATGTTAATCACCTGATCTCAACCCAATTGAGCATCATTTCACTTGTTAAAGACTAAACTTCAGACAGAAAGGCCCACAAACAAACAGCAACTGAAAACTGCTGCAGTAAAGGTCTGGCAGAGCATTAAAAAGGAGGAAACACAGCGGCGTCTGGTGATGTCCATAAGTTAAAGACTTCAGGCAGTTATTGCCAACAAGGGTGAACAACCAAGTATTAGAAATTAACATTTTATTTCCAATTATTTCATTTGCCCAATTACTTTTGAGCCCCTGAAATGAAGGGACTGTGTGTAATAAATGTCTTAGTTCCTCACATTTTTATGTAATCATTTTGTTCAACCCACTGAATTACTGCTGAAAGTCTGAACTTCAACTGTATCTGAATTGTTTTGTTCAAAATTCATTGTGGTAATGTATGGAACCAAAATCAGAAAAATGTTGTCTCTGTCCAAATATTTATGGACCTAACTGTATATAAATGTTTTTGTGTGTAGGGAAAGACATATTCCTTGTGGCTTGTGCACATAATTTTTAAAGGGTGACAAACAACTAGTTTGGCTAAGCAAAAAAAATGTACATATATATGAAGCAACCCCTCTAAAGATCTTAGGAACACCCCTGTAAGTACCAGTGATAGGCACTGCAACACATCGAACTAACACAATGTGACTAGGTTGTAGGTACAATATTTCAGCATTTGGGGCTCCACTTTTGCCCAGTGCCCCTCTTTGTCTAATACTGGCCCTTGTTATGGGTTGGATTTGATGGACCTGTGTCTTCATTCAACCTCATCTATTATGTTACTATGTTACTATTTATCAAATATCTACTTCTAAAAATGAAAGCCTGAATATACAGTAAAGGCCATATCCTTTCAAACCTGTCACATGGAAATGCAGACTGTAATAGAGCAGGAATAGTTGAGCAGATTGATATATATTCTAATGGAAAGATCTGTTGCATCTTACTTCAGTGCACTTCAAATTAAGATTGGTGCATACATTGCCAATCATAATGTGTGTTTTTTGTTGCGGCAGGAAGAGCAGGTCATGGTAGTTGCTATAGGTCACGTCTTCACAGACCATTACAGTGATAGTGGATCCACATACACATCCTACATTTATAGACAAGTGCATATAGGCAAGAGTAATTTCACCAATTTAATACTACACGTTTACATTACATTTATTGTAGAGTTATCTAAAAACTATATGTACTCACAGACAAAACCCATTTAATAAGAATTTGGTGCTTTGGGTAGACTTCACCATTTGCAGCTCAGTGTGAGCCGGAAATACAAAATCCTACATCTTACCGTAAAGTTTAGAGGCTTGTGGCAAATATAGTTGAAGCAACTGTAGTGCAGGCATGGAATGAAGATTTTTGTGTATATCTATATACAGATAACCCAATAATTCACGTTGAAAAGAGAATATCTTGGAGCTTAATCAAATAAATCTATTAATAGAGAAGTTATTATAAATACTTTTACTGTCTCTATAGTTGGAAAATTGGGTCAAATAACATAACAATTTTTTATCATTGCTTCAATGATTGATTTTAACTAGATTTACCAGTAGGCATAGCAAACTCCAAACCAAAAGGCTGCAGAGAACTGATATAGAAAGCTGCCATACCCCGTCTCTCCTCTTCCTCTCATGCGGGAAAAGACAACACTGATTTTGATGCTAATGTCCCTTCAAGGAGCCTAGACAAACATGTCTTCGAATGCTGATGAAATATCCCTATGGCCACTTTATGGTGAGCTTTGGAAAGCTAAAATGTATCTCTCATTGGCATGCTGGAGGCTTTAACCCACTATGTGCCAGTTAGACAAGTAAACAAAGGGCTTTCTGTAAACTCCATAATTAAGTGTTCTCAATGACACAAATAGCATGGACATGCCTTCATATTCTGCTCAGAATTCTCCATCATGTGCTCACATGATCACCATGTGCTAAAGTTCAAAAACCATCCAAATTCCAACCCGCAAGGCAAAAATTCCAAAAAATCTGAAAACTGGAAATATTAACAGAAAGAAAAGTATTGACTTTTTATGTACACACCACACTAAGTGAATGCATACACAAATACCTTATGGCTAGATGGTTAGTTTTTATGTAAATTTTGTTCACTATTTATGCTTACTTGATATGTGATCTGTACAGAAATGCAATAAACGCATACTAAATGAACAGAGTAAAATAACAGAGTATCATAGAACTGATGCATTTTGTGTTCCATAAGATGCTTTGCATTAGATGAACAGTATAAATCTGACGTTTAAGACTTTTAAGACTTATTAAGATGTCAGAGAAATTGTAACAGAAGAAGTTAACAAGAGAAATCATTCATGGATTAATCTCAAAATGACAGCATTTATATGAATATTACTTATAAAATAGAGTGGACATGAAAATGAATGTATCAAAGTCTTTCTTTGTGATTTGTTAGATGGGACAAATAAGTATCAATATATTGTCCAAATATAAAATAAGTGATAAATAATGCTTTCACCATCTTATTAAAACTGATTTATGTAATAAATGGGATATATACACTGCAGATACAGTTTCTCAATCAAAGAACAAAGACACACATGATCAATGTTCCACCAATGACGGCCCAGTATAGTATATATACTTGGTGTTCCACATTTATCTGGCACTTTACGACCACGTGATTTATATTATACTGTATCATTGTTTGTTGATTAATTAGGCCTCATGCAAATGACCATATTGCAGCGCTGCACAATCTGATTTGTATGTTGTACTTCAGCATTTTTGGGTTTTGCGGGGTGTCTATTTTTAAGATTTTATGTGAAGGCATACAGAGATTTTTAGATTCATGTAAATTTTATGAAAAAAATCTGGATTTTGTTTTACAGAGATGTTCTTAGCTGTGAAAAATTAATGAAACAGTCAACTTTTCAAGTCCAATTATACCACTGTGTAGCACCCGTTTTCACAAATTCCTCATAGACTCAGTCCTATGAGTGGTCTGTGATAAAAGATCTAAAAACGAAAAAAAAATGGACATGTGAATTGCAACATAGACAACTTTTTTGTCAAATGTACTGTCCTTCACACAGTCATTTTTCACTGTTCATCGGTGGCATCCCACGGTTTTGGAAATCACAGCGTGTCCGCTGCACATATTTTCCCACAAAGTGGAGATGGGATTCGCTAGAATCCCATTTCCACTTTGCTGTGACTGTAAAACATGCATTTTTTTCCATGGTGTTTACGCCATGTGGGGCCCCGGCCCTAGTCAGTTTATTGGTGGTGGTGTTGTAGTCAGACCAACATTGATCTAATGTTGATGGCTTATCCTAATAATAGTAATACGGTAATAATAATAGTAAGAAAAGAAAGGGAAGGCAGTCCACATAGTAGAAAATAACCTACCAAGGTTTAAACCAGTGATGTGATCACTGAATTAACTCTAGGTGGATTATTTTTACTGTTCAGTACTGATAACTTATCACTAGAATATGCCTTTATTATACATTGGGCCTAGGTATTAGTAACCATGACTTGGAGAATGAAGGAGACAAGGATGAAGAGGTTATTGCATTTGGTTTTGCCAAATATAATAATGCCAATTCTGTGTGTCTATATTTCAGCTCAATGCAGCTCAGACCCAATTCAGATTTATTGGGCAGTCTCAGAAATGTATGTAACAAATCTACCATGTGTGCTAACCACTGCACTGGCTAACAGTTTGTGTTGCATCAAGATACATCAAGCTGTAATCCAATTCAATGTTAAAACCCAAATAAATAAAAATAACACATCTAGTCCTAGATACAGTTAGAAATCACATATTGACAAGTCAACTTCATTAAAGGGGTTGTCCAGGATAAATTTAAAATACATCCCTAAACTAAACCCCCTCCCCCTGCCTAACTTCTAATTGACTTGTTAAAAAAAAAAAATAATTATATTTACCTACGGTATATACCTGGGGCGGTCATGTGACTGCCCCAGGCACATTTTCAGATGATCCGCTGATGTTCTGTTGTCGAATTTCTGGAAACGAAGCATCACCAATACTCCCCCCACCCATCCCCATCATACTTACCTATCTTCAGCCTTCAGTCTTCTGGCATGAAGCATCACTTCCTCCGATTTTGCTGCCACCTGCACAATAGAGCTTTATTATACACTCGCCGGCAGAAGTGAAAAGCACATACCACTCATGCGCAAGAAGTCCACAGAAGAAGATGCCGACAGGACCAAAGAAACTGATCTCCAGGGTACAGAAGACAGGTAAGTATGATTGGGGGGGATTGGGGCTGAGTTAGGTAGGTAGGTAGATAGATAGGGCTAGTAATCCGCGGGCTAGCTAGGGAAACAGGGAGGGGGTGTGAGAGAGGGAGTGAGAGGGGGATCATGGGAGTTGTAGGCTAGGGAAGCATGTAAACAAATGCAGAGGATACCAGAAATCACTCAAAACACTGCTAAAGGTATTTTGGTGCAATTATTAACCCATTAATAGCACTAAAACACCTTTTTTAAAAAAAAGTTTTTAAAATAAGTAGAGTTTTATTTGTCAGTCACAAAATGTTATAACAGAATGTTTCTACTACTGGAATAGGAATACTCTACATGTTGGCATAATGCATAGGCTTACAGATAGTTGATGTGCTAGGCAAATAGGTATGGTGTTAGCATAGTTATAGCCCCCAGAAATGATGTCCCTTTGCAGAATTTTCTCTGCATGGGTGAAATTCTCAGGACTGGGAGATGTTAAGTTATCTAAAAGCAGGAACTAACAATATCCTCTTCCCTAATCACTAAAATATGTTTGTCTATGACCTTCAAATCAGAGTCTAGGGAAGGTTAACCCTTCTTTCACTGCCTTAACGTTTCTTAGTTAATAGGTAATACCTATGGAGCCCAGTAAAACGTTTCAGCTGTGTCTATCTGTTACTTTTAAACTCTGGACAACTTTGTGGTTTGGTCTGCAAATAGCCAATGTCAGGGCACAAATAAAATCTATGGTGCATAGAAAAATTTAATTTTTACTTTTCCTGACTCCGATGGAAATGGGTGGCTCTATTGGTTTTTATCACTGGCTGGGAAGTACTGAATTGACTAACTGTTGGCTTATTTGGCTGTATCCTTCCAGAGAACATACACTGCAGGTTGAAGCAGCTGTCAAAGGTGAGCCACATAACAAATACAATAAGCAAAATTGTCACATTCTAAAATTTCTAAATATCTCAAATATGTCCCATAAATGCTACAATAATTAGGTTAACATAAACATAAATCATACTAATAATCTATTGGCTTAAAATATAGTGTATAACACTGTCAGGACTTCTAGGAACCTATCTATCCAGTTTCTAGCTCTCTAAGGAAAACATAGCCTAAGTTATGTCACTGTGAAAGTGACATGTATGTCTATACAAAACAAATGGTAATGGCCTCCTTTCCAGGCCCCCACACAGTATAACGCCCCATTTACACTATAATGTCCCAAATTGGCCTCCAGACAGTATAATGTCCCATAGCGTTCCCTCCACATAGCATAATATCTAATAGCATCCCCACCACACGGTATAATGTCCCATAGTGTCCCGTCCACACAGTATAATGTCCCATAGCGCCCCATGTACACAGTATAGTATCCCATAGCGGCCCCTCTATACAGTATAATGTCCCATAGCGGCTCCTGCACACAGCATAATGTCCCATAGTGGTCCCTCCACATAGTATTATGTACCATAGTGCACCACCCACAAACTATTATTATACTCTGCGGTCTTTTCAGAGTACAATGATTGGAGGGTCAGGGTAGGTGACAAACATAAAAACCAGTGATACTTACCTCTCCTGGGCTCCGGCGCACTCCCTGCTGTTTGTGTCCCTCATCAATGTCGGCACAGAAGTGGGTTACACTGGCGTCATTATGCATTATGACGCCGACCTGGCCCATGTGACATCTGTAGCGTTACTAAAGAGGCCCGGAGATGGCATGTAGTGCTCCGGAGCCCAGGAGAGGTTAGTAACACTGTTTTTTATGTTTGTCACCTTCCCTGGGCCTCCGATCATTATACTCTGGGGTCAGAAGAAACCCCAGAGTATAATAACAGCAGTATTTGTTGGGGTTCGCCAAACAAACACTCTTGGCGTGAGCCCACGGCCTTACTTACTGATCCCTGCTCCTACTCACAGCCGCCTTCTGTCCTCCAAGGGGCCTCAGCAACATGATATGGGATGCAGAAGCTGAAGCGTAGGCCCTGAGCAGGAGCGGGATTGGTAAGTAAATAGGGACGATTACCTGCTGGGGTTACTCAAGCAGGTAACGGCCTATTAAAAAAAAAAGGCACCAGGGGCTCTCCGTGCCTTGTACACGGTACTTACACCACTGTACGGCACTGACACTTTCTTTTATGCATTTTAACATTTAAGACGCTCCAAAAATTACCCTTTTTGTGGAGATAAGATGCTTGCCCATGTTTTTTTTACACACACATGGTGATTATATTGCAAAAAGCAATGGTTTTATATAAAAATAGCTCACTTTGATGACTTGTAAGTGCTACAGGCTTGTTATTGTTATTTGGGAGACAAATATGTGGCTGTGTGCCTAGTTGAAAATTGATTAAGAATTGGCTTTTCCTAAAAAAAAAAAAAAAAAAAATCCACCAAAAATGATCCATTTGTGGGAGCAGAATTCCACTCAAACATTGCGTTGGTATTGGAAGAAGCAATTTGTTTTATTTTCTTTTTATTGTGCCAACAGAGTGGCAGGCAATGGCAAGTGTAACTGCCAACTATAGTATTTGAAGAAAAAAGTTTACTGTTAGAGTGCCTGTCACTTGAAAAGAGAAGTGATAAAGCATTGACTTAATACAAATGCCACCAAAAATTTGTCCCTTTATAGGAGCAGATGCAGCACCAATGAGTCACAATTACAATATTTGAATAAAAATTTGTGACACACTATCAGCGTGCCTGACCTGCTATCTGAAAATATCTAAAATATCTTCCGAAATGGAAAGGATTCTATGACCCTAAGGCCCCTTGCAGACGACCGTGGGCGAGATCCGTGTGCTATCCGTGATTTTCTCGGATAGCACACTGACCCATTCATTTGTATGGGCATATGCACACGACCATGTTTTCCACTGATCAGTGTGCAAGTCGTGATTCTGCACTGCATCAGATAGAACAGGTCCTATTCTGTCCAGTTTTTGCAGAACGGACTCGCCCATAGAAGCCTATGGGAGACTAAAAACCTAGGACGGCACACTGATGTACGTTTTTGCGGACCTACTTCACTGATGCTGAAGAAACACTGAACACACACTGAAGACACTCTGTCCGCAAAAACTGAAAACTAATTACTAGCTTGCTGACTGCAAAATACACATGGTTGTCTGCAACTAGCCTAAGAACAAAATGCTGCTCAAACTGACACTTCAGCAAATGCAACAGTGCCACTCAATGTGTGCTTCATTTTACAACCATGAAATAAGGGAGGGAAGTGTAAGCAATGACTTGCCCTGGTAAAGTTGGGGGTGGGAAATGGTCCATTTTGGAGGAAGTGGATGGGTCCTGTCTGGTATTGAAATTGTGCCTGCACTGCACTGCACTTAGACTGTGGCCTCTGACTTTCAAAACACTGACTGAGTGGGTCATGACATCAATGTATTGTCCCTGCCCTTAATTACTGTTCCAAATATTGACGGTGGCATACACCTTTCCCAATATGGTCATTTACAAGGAGAGACCCACATGGCGATATCGAGCAGGGACAACTTTTTTCAAGAAATAATCGAGGCTAGGTATTCTCCAACGAGGCTGATCCGCCAATATGTTGGCCAGATGGGAGTCAAGATTTCAGACCAGCTGGATGAGTGAAGATTGCAGTTTATTGGACACACATTCCTTTATGGATAATGACTGACGTTGGCATGGAGGACAACGACATGCAGATGGATATGATATGATAATGAATGATACTGATGATGAACACATGTTCATTATAGGTGTAGATGTGGCCTGTCTACAAAGACGATCGTGGGAAGAATGAATATAACAGTCTTGCACACTTGGTGCCACTGCCAATTCCACTTTGCCAAATGAGCTGGTGATGTCATTTCATGTGAGTACAGAAAGACCCAGTTTCCTACATGTGTGCCTGCATGCCCATGGCTAAATTGATGCTTGGAGATCTTGCATCTTGCCAAGGATTTGTTATTTGGTAATGTACAAAAAATTCCTATACGGCAGATGACTGCTTGTAAATACTGCCACCAAAATCAGCAAGAGTGGAAACTTGTCTGCCAGCACCAACACCACCTGAGCTTGCCTTAGATCTACCCCAAGCAGGTCTTTTGGATGTTGGGGCTGCACTGCATGTTTTTCATGAATTCATACTATTGCAGCTGTCACCACCCTCTTCCTCTGATGTCACCCTGCCACCCTGACCCAGTTGCCAGGACTTATCTGTAATAGAATCATCATTGGATTCAGTAATGTCATCATCCTCCCCACCTTTTTCTGACTCATCATGACCTTGTGCTCACAATCAGATTTTTCCTAGTGCCCCTACCAGCACGACTACCAGTAGCACACCCCCTGCCACTACTACCTCCACCAATACTCATATCTTCCACCTCTACCTCCCCTACATCCAAAAAAAACTGTCAGTTCTCATCCAAGTCATAAAGAAGAGGAAGTCATGGGCTATGAGGACTATCTCTCTGAGTAAATGCCACATGACTACTAGAGAATGGCATATGTGTCAGTGAAGAAGACATGGCTGACAGTACCTAAAGACAGCATAGTAAATTGCACATTGAGGAGGAACACACAGAACCCTGACTCAACAGTTGTGTTTTACTGCTTTCAAAAACGTCTTTATTCTCCGGAAGTACAACAACACTGCGGCTAATGGTGGGCAGAATTAGTGTTGCTGTTGCTGATAAGGTCATGACAACCTTTGTGGGCCAGATGACCAGGTACCCCAGGTAACTGTCGTTGTCCTAATTGATATGAGCTAAGTGCTAGCGGCGAGAGATAGACACCAGACACAGAGCTGGGATGAACCCTCTTTCTTAGCCGAATACAGGGACGCACACTGAACCTTTATTAAGACAACATAAGTTCATATAGCAGCAAGGAAAGTGTTAACATAGCAACATAAGTCCTCATGTTCAATCCTAATTGGTGTAGTTTATCTTAAATGCATAGATAACAGATATAAGCAGTTCCGTATATGGTCAGCCATCTCCTGTCTTGCGCTGTGATGTAGGGAGGTGTCTTCTGGCAGCAAACCAAGCACATGTCTTCTTGGACACATAGGTTTCTCACTTTGGTATGCAGACACTATCTGGTAGTGTAACATTACATCACACTCAGTTTCAAGCATAAACAACCACATCTAATATTCAGTTTTAAGGATAACAATGTTTTTTTACACACAGCACACCTTAAGCAGATATGAAAATCTAAAACAGATATAAAAGTATAAAGTTATAAAAAGTTCATTATGATCCTTCACATTGCCACCCACATTTTTATTGTTAGTACTTGCACAGGTGTCATTTTACTGCATACTGCTTGATTATAATAGTGATTGGCAACAATTCTGATACTGTGTGTAGTCTTTTTTTTTAATTTATTTGTTACAAAAAACTATTTAAAGAAAGCTAACAAAGTATTAAAAGCACTAAAAAGGTCACATGGTCATTGAGTATTATTAGACTAGAACTAGTCACCTTACATTTTTTTCCATTAAATTGGTGGCTGCTTGTATGTATATTGGGTAAAAAAAAAGAAAAAACACTTAAGGCTAAGGCCCCACGTTGCGGAAACGCAGCTTCTTTTGTTGCAGATTTTGTTGCGGTGGATGCAAAAGGAATGGAAAATATATAGGAAGTACTTATTCTTCTACCTTCTATTCAATCCACTACTGGCTTTGGCTCAAAAAAACGCAACAAAATCTGCAACAAAAAAGCTGCATTTCTGCAACGTGGGGCCTCAGCCTTACAAACAGATTTTTTCAGATTAGGAGGCTATGCAGTGGTGTAACTAGGAATGGCTGGGCCCCAAGGCGAACATTTGACATGGGGCCCCCCCCCAAACCGCTGCCCCCAATTGCCCCCCCCGACCGCCCCCTCCAACCCTCCCCCCAAAAAAATGCATTCCTGCGCACACTATTATGTGCCATAGTGGCTCCTGCACACAGTATTACGCCCCGTAGTGGCCCCTGCACACA